>KV751374.1:376054-403128 GCA_001698575.1 Mola mola | reverse complement strand
GCGAACATTCATAGTGGTTTACATTTTATGACAGAGATCATGTAAAGAGGGAGTAGACGTCGCCTTTTTGGGGAGAAGAATTCTCTAAGGCCACTGTATGCAGCAGTGTAGTTGTTTATAACCTGGTCTTATTCTTAAAACAATAAATGGTGACATTTTATTCCATCCTTTTAGCATCCGCATACCACAGCAAGATTCAAACTGCATCCGATGTACTGGTGAACCCATCCTCGTCAATCTGAGGCAATCACAGCATAATGTTTCGTAAATGAGAAAGGAGGAACTTGGTGTTGAGCAGGGTCACACGCATAATTTTCACCCAGACACCCAATCGGAGGATGCATCCGGTGTGAAACGTCGAGTGTCAGGGGGACAAACTTTGATTAATCAAGCTAGTGTTATGGACGAACACGTTCACCAAGCATTCGGTTTCATTAACCTATTGAACATTGATGATTAAAATAGTATGAGTACAATTATAGCATATAGTCCATGACTTGACGTGCAAAGACATCAAATGTTCATGTGGAAAAACATCTACTGTGATTCACATTTACCGTATGTGCAAAAAGAGAAAAGATGGAGTAACATATGCTTTGACAATTAATCACACTACAGGCTGCCAACATTCTGTATGCACCTACATTTCTCCATGCTATTGAAGAAATTAAGTCATGGATGCTTGTAATGGAGACGGTGTTGAATCTCATATGAAACAGGAAGTCCTCTGCAACACATGTGTCAACGGTCTTGAGTATCATGTTAATGTGTGCATCTTGCAAATACTGTGTTTGTGTCTAGAACTCAACCCCTAAATCACCAGGTAACCAGATTATCCCGAACCTACAGCAGACTCTGATGCTTGCATGCTGCTGTCGTTCCACCATTTTGATCAACACTAACAACTGCTGGATGGATTGCCACAGAATCATGTGAAGACATTCATCATCCATTGTGGTTTTTTTTTTGTGAATGAAAAATGACAATAATTATTTGAATAGGCTCCCATAAAATTTGCTGCTCATATTGAAGGAGCAATTTGTAAGATGTTGAGTCTTATGTCTGGGTTTTTTAAAAAGTGACACTTTGGAGTGTAGCCACTATTCCAAAGCATCAGTCTCAGATGAGCTGGGAAACCCACAGCCTGTGTATTTGATGACCTGGGTATGAAACCCAACACTCAACCATGTTGATGGTCAAACCTTCAAAGTTGGAATATTTACGAGTTGAGACTCTGCCTGGAATTCTAGGGAGTGCAGTGAGGCAATTGTTTTGAGGGCACAAAGGCCACATGCAGGGCATCAAGGCCACGGAGATTCATTTTTAAATCTTTATCATAAACATGTAAACACATTGAAAGAAACACGAAGAGTTTTTTTTCCTATATGGGTAAAGTTTTTTTTGTAGTTCCTGTTTCTTCATATATTTATGATCTCATGCCATCATTAAAATCACTGAAGCCTACTACTACTACTACTAATGCTAGTATGATGTGTTAGAATTTAATTTAAGCTTCAAGAAGTGTTGCAGCCACACGTGAGATGACTCACACATGCATCTAATTCATAATTTTTGCCAACATCACCATTAAGCCTAAATTAGCCACTGGTACAGCCTCAGAGAGCCACTAGTAGGGCCAACTCTCAGTCCTGATAGCCTTCTGTTGGTTTGTCTTAGGGTGCACTCACATTTGGCCCAGTTGTTTGGCGCCTTGCTGAAGCCTTATTACTTCAGTTATATCCACTGAGTCCAGACTTTGTGAGTCAAATGTGCTTGGGCACAGTTTGGACGGCCCAGAGTGAGCGTGCCCTTACATTTTCATGTAAAATCTGAGGGAACTCGTAACACCTAATGAGTATCAAGCAGATACCGATCTTTGACACTTTTTTAATATTTACTCATTAAAATTCAAGCACAGACTTAATTAGAAGCTGAATATCTTTACTTTCACATGGTACAAGTTGAGGCAACCTCATTAAATTACCTATCAGCAATTCATTAATGATACTGAGTGGCTATCCTTCAAGCTCAAAAGCACAATGCCAGGAGCCACTTTTATTTAATACTCGGCAAGAATTGCAATTTGATCGCTAGCATCGGCTTTCCGTTAGACAGAAGAAATAAAATACCTATTAACCTTTTATATTGCTGAGCGAATATGTAAGACTTGGACTCCCAGATATCATTAATGAGTCGCACTCAGGTGGCAGAGCTAAGACCCCGCGGTTACGCATGTGCACAAAAGTTGACTTGATCAGGCTCCCTCATCTGCATACAATCAAACTGTGCAGTGCGCCATTAAGGAAGATGAAGACAAGGTAGAAGACTTATGAATGGCGTCTACATTGCCTTGACAAACAAAGGCAGGCAATGAATCAGTCCGGAGCAGTCAGCGAGCTGCCTGTTGGTGGTGGAGCCTCCCTCCCTCTGTGGCTACAGGCAACATGAGGCAGGTTCAAACCGGATCCGGACACCTCAGGCTTGCACAGCGTAGTCAGGCCATACTGCTTCAAAGGGAAGACATGGAAACTGAAAATGAGTTTTTCAGTGTCTAAAGAAGACCGATAATGTTCTCTTAAAAGAAAAACACTCATTATTATGATGAGAAACAGCTGGTGTGCTGCCAATTAGTCCCTGAATTTACATTATTAGTGAAATTAGCTGCTGGCAGTAATCATGTTTTTTTTTTGCATGAGTTCAGAAAGAAAATTGGCTCCATACAGGCAGGCCTCTTTTTCCACCCTGTACCATAGAAAGACATTTTTTGGCAAAGGTTTTGTAGCTGCACAACAACATGTATGCAGAATAAAACAATTCAGCGTATATAAAAAGTTGGCAAATCATCGTGGCAGATGGAGGGAAAATGTGAGATGTGACTGCGCTCTTCAAAGGCTCAGGTCTGTGTTTCATTCATTTTTTTTGTTTTTTTTTTTGTTTGTTTGAATCAATAAATGATGAGAGTAGTGCTGCACAGATGGCATTTTCATTCTTTTCAAATTAGATAAAAAAAAAAATAAAAAATTCAATGACTACACCAAAAAGTTTAATGTCATCAAATGCAGGTCGAGCCTTTCGGCCTGAACTCCTCCTAAACCCTGAAAGTTAGTTTGCTAATAATAACATGGCAGTCGATGACAGTCTCAAAGGCTAAATGAAATATCAGACCTTGTGACCTTTCCGCAGTAAGGATCTTCACTATGCTGATTTAAAATTCAGAGGACATTTTCACTCTTTGGGAGGGTCATGAAGGTGAGAGTGGCACTGAATAGGAAGGCATTAGAAATGATAATTTTATCTGCCGCAGAAACATTGTTGTCATTTAAATTCATCATAGTGATAAACTTTGCAAAATTTACATTCGCCCTGTGTTGAGGAGCGATAAGCGCATTTTTCGACATGTTTCTGGTGTCAGAGTAAGCTTTCGTTGCACAGATTCCTAATCAGATGCTCTGTCAGGAAGAAATGACAAAAAACAAACAGTGCAGCGGAATCCTTTTGTTGGTCCTCCACCTCCCTGAACTTTCCCGAGCTAATTAGGATACAGACAGTATAAAGCTTTTAGAAAAACTAAAACTTTTATTTTCTTATCAATAAAATCTTCTGCAGCACTCTGGTATTTGTATGTGTTTTAATTGATTTTTGATTCAAGTGATATTCCATAAAGTGCTGCAATATTTAGACGCTTGTACAATAAGGGTCATTTTGTGCTCTGTTTTGTGTTTGTGTTCTGCATGTGTGTTGCTTATGTTTATTTTTTTTAGCCATCTGATAAAAAATAAATATCATTGTCTCTGGTTGAGCTGAGGGATTGTGTGTATTTTACTGGTTCAAGGTCACTTGTTGGAAATGCTTAGCTGTGTCTTGCCTCTAAGAAATTGGGAGCTTTTAAAACCGTATCAACAAACTATAGAAGGGTTCTAAAGGGGTTTGTTTTTTTTCTTCTTGTTCTTTTCTATGATTATTAGATGTGAATAGTGATACCATTTTAATTTATGAAGCTTCAGAGACAGCAGCCAGTTCATTAGCTTAGCTTTACCATGAGTTTTAACCTGCAGATCCAAAATCTGCTCGCCAGCTCATTAAATGCTCTAACATGTTTGATTCATTTAAAGATCAATGCCTTACAAAGGCAAGTAGTGTTTTTTATGAAGGCAGTGTGGAATTATTGTGTTTTGCGTTGTCCGGCAACCACTAAAAAGCACATTCCTTTTATTCTCAGGAGTGTTCAATAGCAGACTGTTCCATATTTGCTGGGTGGAATGTAAAAGATTTCCATTATGGGTAGAAAGACGAACTGGGAAATGTTAGTGCATTACCTTTGAATTTGTGTTAATGAGGGATGTCCATCAACAAAACAGAATTTTGGATTTTTTGGGGGGGAAATTAGGGGAAAATTCTTTATTATCCTACATGCTCTGTAGCTCTTTCTTTGTCACCTAGTGCACAAATAACCCATTCTGTTCTTTTCTACTCAAGCAGAAGCATGCCTGAAACATAGTACATCTGATCAACTCACCCTCGAGGACCAACACTGACCCCCCAGTCCAATATAACAGATACAACAAGATTTTTCAGGTCATCTTTACATCCTGCTGGGGTCTAGAAATCCACTCATCTCCCCCAGTCCCACGCACATCACTCCTTCCCGTCTTCCCTGATAAACTCTGCTCCGGCTCAGTTGCAGAAAAAAAATCCTGTACATGCAAAGCCATGGCATTACTCATTGTTTTTCAAAGCCCTCTTTTAATTCCACACATTTTACGTACAGTAATTAGTCTTCCTTCAACCTTTTGTTGCGGATAATGTTGATAATATCTTCTTTTGAGACAAGCATCAGGATTTGCAAGGGAAGTTAAATATATAGGATCAAATAAGTGTCTTCTGTGAAAGGTGTAAGTCAAGTCTCTAATTTAGCACATTACACGCCATTAGATTTAGTTCCAGTGTGTGAACATTAGCGGCATCTAGTGGTGAGGTAGTAGAATGCACGCATCGTAACATGGAGAGTAACGTAATGGCGCAAGACGGCCCTCTGTGTAGAAGGAGAGCAACCATAAAGTAACTATAAATGTCTTATAATAAGGTCACATATAGACTAGGGTTACTGATTTAAAGTTACTATTCAAAAATGTAATGACGTGTTTTCAGATATTCTTAAATTCTACAAACTGGTCATTAAAGTTTGACTCGCTTTTTTTCTTCCAGTACTAGTATTAAATAGGAGAGTTTAAACACGACAGAATATTGGAATTTTACTTACAATTTTACTTTTACTTTTACTTGAATTTTACAGCAAAATGCTGAATTTGCCAAACTATTCTAATGCGTTACAGAGCCGGATGACAAGTTTCGGTGCTGCGCTGTTGTTTTATTTCCTATTGTTTTCTCTCTTTGAAAAATAAAACTGGTTGTAAGAAAAAGATGAATGCTGTTTAGTATGTGATGCTGCTCTGAATAAAGCTGTTAGACAGTTCCAGTTGTATAAAAAGCTCCTCCTGCTCCTCCTCTCAGTACAGTCATCACAAAACATTTCTTCTTACTTCTGACAAAAAAGGGCCTTTGATGCTGATGGGAACCTTTTGCAGAGAATTTCATTTTGACCTGAAAATGATACAACCCCATTTTCAACAACAGCTGCTTTGAGATTAGAAGCTTCCTCGGCAATTTCCAAGCGGGAGAATTTAATAAAGGAAAAAAAAAAACAAAAAACACTTATGTGCAAGATTTCTTTAACTGATGATTATATTATGTGGTCATCAAAAGAACTCGACTGGTTGTGTAACCACACACACACACACACACACACACACGTTAGAAATATTTGATAAGGAATGTAGTACAAATACAGCTTGCATTTATGTAACACAAAAGAGAAAAGATGAAACACGGAAAGGAAATGGGAATTACATAAGAGACGGTAATGTTTATTTTGTCAGAATTTAGCATGAATATATTTTATCTTCTACAATCAGTGATGGTTTGAAAATAATCCATAATAATATATGATAATCTATACCAAAAAATAAAAGGATGCGCCTGAATCTCAAGTCTTCCCTTTGTATAAATTATCCTTTATAAAGTTTATAGTTTTTCACAATGTATTTAACGAGGAAAAAAACAATACTATTACTCAGCTACAGGTACGTGTGGTGTAAAATCTTTTGCTTTGTGACATAATAATGCTTTTTTGGACACGACAGCGCAGGTGGCGCCGTCAAGCTCGAATAATCATACTCTGAGTTTCCATAACTCACGCCAGGATTTCAGAGAGTCAAACTTGGTCAAAAGTACAGAGGCGATACTAATGCAAGCAAATGCAACGCGTCAGTACATTACTTAACACTTAAGGAAAAATTCAGTCATGCAATAATGGAGCTGAAGAGTAGAAAGAGACTCATGACTGGCTACTAGTTCAAACAAATCTGACACTTTGTAGAAGTTATGTAATCCTGGACAGAGGTCATGTTCAGTGACGCGTCTGCTGAGGAGTGAAGGCTACCTTTAGTTGTTTCCTACAGTCTGACTTTCTATATACTGAAGAGTGTGAATTGGCTGTTTGTGCGTTCTTTGGCGGGAAATGAGGAACTACTCGTTTAGTGGAAGGTTGCAAGTAAAGAAATAAAAGAGGAACACAACAACCAAAAAAAGAAAGAAACCTTCCACAGACTTTCCGGACAACAAAAGGAAGAAAAAACTTCCAGCACTTTCTTGTTATTTCTTAAAAAAAACATCTGACATTGTTTTTTTTTTATGATATAGGCGCTAAAATTATACAAGGTCATCTCAAAAAAAATTGTGGAAAATTTTTATTTTACCAAAAAGTTCAACTTGAATATCTTTTTTTTTAATTTATTTTAATAGCAAAGTGAAACGTTTCAAGCATTTATTGTTTTAATTTTGATGATTGCGGTTTATATATGGGGTATTATAATATTTTGAAATGTCTAGGCCATAATTATCCAAATTAAAATAGTCGAGTGCATAAAGCATTTTATTTGCACCAATGAGTCTAGGAGACATAAAATTTTACATAAAGAAAGTCTTAATTTGGATATTAAACGACGTGCAAAAGCAAAAGCAATAGTGTGTTCTGATAAAACGTAAAAAATGACCTAAGAACCTGATTAGTTATTTATGTTCAGATTTGCGAGGCCAGGCTGCAAAAGGCTTTTCAAATGATTCAATTTTTTTTTTACATATCCAACAGTAAACCTGTCGTTATACAGTGCCACTCTGTGATTATGTTAACCGTAATTAAAACAAAAATGTCATTTGCATTTTCTATGGAGTTGAGACTTAATGAATTGCAGCCAGTCGGTCTCTGAGCACCACGGGTGATCCACAGGGACCACAGTCCCATCGCTGCTCTGCAAGGGTGTGATCCTACTGTAACTCTAAATTAATATCTGCGAGCCAAAAAAAAACCCTCTTACAACGGATATCAGATGTCCTCTTCACAACTTCCCTGTCTAGTCTGCCCGCCTACTCCAGAAGCCTAACTCAAAAGACAAAAGCAGCACAGTTCGTAAAAGAATATCGACAGATATTGAATTTGACGCTTCGATGACGTTAAATCAATAGCTATGAATATTGTACTTCTTTCTTGTGTTTGTGTGGATTGTTTGGAATAAAAATCTCATCTTATTCTTATTTTTAGATAATCTTAAGGTCAGAGAAGAAACACCCTGAAGATATCAGGCACTGTAGCTTATGATAAAGGTTCATTGAATTAATTAGTTCATCTCTAAGATATGCTGTCAAGGCACTTACAGCAATAAAGACCTCAGGTCAAATGGTGACTTTCATTGTGTGTTTTACTGCTTCTTTTAGCGGTGGCGGATCACCTTTTCTTGTGCACTGGGGTCTGCAAACACAGACAGAGTCTCTGTTTACATAACAGTCATTGGTTCTGCAACTGAAAAATATGTTGTTACCTTTCCTCTCCACGTTGTATCATTGAACCGTGCCAGTTTCTTTAGGAACCCGTGGTAATGCAGTCATCCAAGTCCTGGTTGATTTTGTCTTTCAAACAGCATCATTTTGCTGTCATCTTATTCTAGTGTTTCTAAGGGGTACAAAACCTACAAGCTGCTAATGCAGAACCAGAAGATAAACTATATGTGACATCAGCCAGCTGAGCCATAAACAATTAAAAACTATATGCATTTATTAACATGATATATATTATATATGTTATTTTAACCTAAATAAGCCATTTGAACATAATTTACTTTGAACAAAATATTGATGAATACAGATTATTTTGTCCTAAAGGGACTCGGAATCTTCAAGAGGTATCATTAAGATGACTAATTTTGCTCTGGAAAGTGATAATGACTGAAAGGCATGACTGCATAGCATGAATTATTCAAGAATTTCTTCCAAAGAAAACATCATTAAGCTCTTAATAAACAATTCATCCATGTACATGGGTATGTCGGAAGTTCTGCTCTTTTCTTGGGCGTGGTGTTACCAATGTCGATGATGGCAATGAGGCTGAGAAGATGCACGTTAACAGAGCACTAAGTGTGTTAACACCATGGATTCTCACCTCTCCCAAACCAAAATATTTGTGAACTCCTAAAGCAACTCAAATCCCATCAAGGGGCCACTGTTATTATGTCATGGGGAGTTTCTGTACGTACATCAGCCCACACAGTGTACAGTTCATGGTTCAGAAACTCAGTGCGTGTTCTACCTTAGACGAATCGACTTTGACCCCAATTAGGCTGCCCTGTTTCAGCTGTAGAGGGTTAATTTAAGATATGCATGCGGCAAATTAGCAAAGCTTACATGTGTGGGAGGCATTTCTCTCCAGTAGCACAATGGTTCTTCAGACTTTCACTGATCAAATGGAGATCGTGACAACTTAATCTGGCCCCAGTAATTCTCTTAAATTGTCTTTTTGGAAGTGAGCCCAAAGCTGAAGCCAGGAAACGTCCAAACTACATTAAAACTGGGCTTTACCCCTTTGGCGTGGTTTCAGGTTATGCAAGAGCTAATCATTCTGAGTGCTTAAGAGTTTATTAGAATGCTTCCATACTTGAAATAACATGATGGGGCCACACTCCCGTGTACAACTGGCTTACCTGCTTTTCATGCAATTATTAATCTCGGGTGCCTTTGCACGGCTCTTAACACGAGATAAAATAGCACACTCATCATGTCAACATCTACAAAAAGCAGCTAAATAATACTACTTAATTAAATCCTCTATACGCGGTAATGTGCAATTGATAATAATGAAGAAAAAAAAAAAGTCACATTAAAGTTATTGGAATTTTAAAGTAGACCGAATAAAGCAATGAGTTACAACTAAGAATTAAGATCACTTTTATTCCTTTAGTCTTCATTCACTTGCTAAGTCTTTGTATTCTCATCCACAGTCTCTGGATCAGGTGTGACTCCAGATGAGGATACAAACGCTGGGTGAGAGGTGGGATGATTGAGGGAAAATTCCTTCACAAAAATCATTGTAATTTATACCAAGTAGAGATCCCATCAGGCTTAGAGGGACAGCTGCAGTGTGCAGAGAGAAATGGTAGAAAGAACAAGCCATATAACTTCTGCGCACTGTAGGCAGCAGCAAATCAATTAAAGAGAGACTCTGCAGTATTATGCTGCAACGTGGCTACCTGTCAAGCTTTCTTTCCTCAGCCTCAGACTAGCAGGGCAGCCTACAGCATGTGCCCCTTACTAAATAATTTATGCTTTATATAATACACACACACAGCAATCTACTACAATGAATGATATTTAATAATGAATGTAGAATAATACAAGGGAGGTAACCAAAAGCTCTAAAACTTCTCACTCAAATACTCATTAGCTTTCAGTTTTGGAGCACAGTGACATGACATCATTTATTCAGTCAAATAGCAAATAATCTACTTTACGGCACGTAAACACTTCACAGCAAACCTCTGCAACTTATTTCTAGTATTTATAGCTAATCCATTTTATCCATCTCATCAACCTGTTGGATCCAGCTGCACTCTCCTCTCATAGGCTAGTTTGGCAGCTCTTCATCTTGAAATCCACCATTTTTAGCAGAAAAAAGAAGGTTGCTCGATTCAAATATCAAATCAAATCAAATCAAATCAAATTTTATTTGTATAGCCCGAAATCACAATTTACACATTATCTCACTGGGCTTTGACAAACTGTACAGATGTGACATCCTCTGCCCTTAGACCCTCGAACCGGGTGAGGAAAAACTTAAAAAACCCTAAACAGGGAAAATAAGAAAACTCAGGAAGAGCCACAGAGGAGGGATCCTTCTTCCTAGGACGGACAGACGTGCAATAAATGTCACTTGTACAGAACACAAAAACATGATAACAACAGTTCATTTAGAATGCATAAAACATCCATGAGTCCCAGAGTCTGTGGATTCTATGAGTCCGGATGTATGGAAAGTCTAGTGATCCAGACGCAGGTGGACTCTGTTGGTCCAGGAGTCATTGTACTCCATGTAGCAAGATCTGAGTGTTGCTGAGTCCAAGAGTATGTAGAATCTGTAAATCCAGGGATATGTGAGGTGTAGTGGTCCAGAAGCAGGTGTAGTCTATTGATCCAGAAGCCATTGTGATCTGTGGGTCCCGATTTGCACTTGGAAATCCAGCCTAGGATCCAAGTCACAGGATCCAAGTCACAGGATCTCCTTTCCTAATGTGGCCAGGAGGCATCAGGCAGGACCACAGCAGCACCTCCCACCGCGACCTAGAAAAACCTGCAGGATGGTAAAGCACAACGACTCCGGGGAAGAAGTAAAGTTAGTGTAAGGATATGGACATTTACAGGAGCAGAGAAGGAGTCGGAGTCAGAGGGGGGAGAGAAGAAAGCTCAGTGAATCATGGAGTGTTCCCCCAGCAACCTAAGCCTATAGCAGCATAACTAAGGGCTAGATAGGCCAGCCTTAACTATAAGCTTTATCAAAAAGGAAGGTTTTAAGCCTACTCTTAAAATCAGAGAGTGTGTCTGCCTCCCGTACCAAGACTGGAAGATAGTTCCACAGGAGAGGAGCTTGATAGCTGAAAGCTCTGCCTCCCATTCTACTTTTGGAAATTCTTGGGATCACCAATAACCCTGCATCCTGGGAGCGTAAGGTTCTGGATGGGCGATAGGGTACTATGAGCTGTTCAAGATAAGATGGTGACTGACCATGAATAGCTTTGTAGGTGAGAACAAGGATTTTAAATTCTATTCTGAATTTAACTGGGAGCCAGTGCAGAGAAGCCAGTATGGGGGAAATATGGTCTCTGATATTAGTTCTAGTCAGTACACGCGCTGCTGCATTTTGGATTAACTGAAGAGTTTTTAAAATTTTGTTAGGGCAACCTGAAAATAAAGAATTACAGTAGTCCAGCCTGGAAGTAACAAACGCATGAACTAGTTTTTCTGCATCTTGTTGAGACAGGATGTGCCGGATTTTAGCAATGTTACGGAGGTGAAAGAAGGTGGTCCTTGAAATCTGTTTAACATGTGAGTTAAAAGACAGCTCCTGGTCAAGGATAACACCCAGGTTTCTGACAGTGGTGCTGGAGGCCAAGGCAATGCCATCCAGATTAACTATGTTGCTGGATAATGAGTCTCTAATGTGTTTGGGGCCCAGCACAATGACTTCAGTTTTGTCAGAGTTTAACATTAAAAAGTTATGAAACATCCAGTTTTTAATGTCCTTAAGACATGTCTGTAGATTAGCTAACTGATGGGTTTCATCTGGCTTCATTGATAAGTATAGTTGTGTGTCATCTGCATAACAGTGAAAATGTATGGAGTGCTTTCTAATAATTTTACCTACAGGAAGCATATATAGAGTAAATAGTAATGGTCCAAGCACAGAACCTTGTGGGACTCCATGACTAACCTTGTCATATCTTGATGATTCATCATTAACATGAACAAAATTATATCTATCAGATAGGTAGGACTTAAACCATCTTAGAGCAGATCCTTTAATGCCAATTTGGTGTTCCATCCTCTGTAGTAAGAATAATTACTAGTAGAAGTAATATCAGTTTTTGTTCAGATAGAAATAAACATTTTTTCAATTAATTATGCAGCATAGATCTCAAGTCCTCTTTTGCTTATTTGCAAAAGAGATCCACGGCTGTGCACGATTAAATGATTAGTAGATCGATGAGTAGACTAGCAAATAACTATTTCAGTCTTGTTTGAAGCAAAATTGTCAAACATTTGTCAATTTCATTATCTTAAATGTCAGGATTTCCTGCTTTTACTTGACATTTCTGGAAGCAAATGAGGAGTTTTGGGGCTTTAACTAATGACTGGGGTGAAGAAGCAATTTGGGCTCTGACAAAAAGTGAGTCAGTTTTTAGAGTAAATGATTGTTTGAATTATAGTGGAAAAAAATCGACAGATTAATCAATGAGTAAATAAAAACTGTTAGTTATGTATGTTAGTTAGTTATGTTTAGGAATTATTGAAGTAAACTGAAGTTGAATTGTTAACATTTTGATGTCTTCTTCAGTGAAACTGAGAGAGTGAGATTTATTTATTGTATAAATAATTGACAGCTATAACAGCTGTTCCAGAAACAATATGAAATCTTAAAGCTCCTTTATTATTGTTTTTTTATGTGAAGGGAGACTGGGAAAATAAGAATTTCATTGTGTGAGCTGCTGCATTTTCTATGGATATTATTCAATGAATATATTGAATCTTGAGTATAATATATATATATTGAATCAGAGTAGTTGAAAACAAACATTTTGGGTTGGCATAGCAGGTCCAAGCTAACAACCCCAAGTGTCTGTACAGTATTTGACAAGCCAAAACTAAGACTTGCAGAACCCTGAACAACTGGCTATTATCTGCATTATCACTGTGATTCGAGGTCCATTTGTGTTTTTATCAAATTCGCATGTGTGAATATGAAATTTGTAAAGACGACTGTTGAGGACAAAGTTACTTTACGACAACATTAAACAAAAGGCAATAAAGATTTCTTCTTTTTAGTTAACGGTTCTATTTATTGTATTTTTCTTGCTTTTTGTGACACACTCAGAGCTCCATTTTCTGCACTGCAGCTTCTGGTATGACAACAAATCAAGATCCGTCACTGATACTGTGCGTTTTTCTGTGGATAAACAATGATTTGGACTCTTTCACCATGTCTTCCCCGCAGCCCCGCTCTGATTTCTCTCGAGACATTATATTGGAGATCAAATAGTGCACAAAATAAAAGCGACGTGAGCTGGCAGGTCGGCTGGATGACAACTGCACCAACTTTGCCCACGCAAGTCTGATATCTCGAAGCATAAAGTATACTTTGATGTCCACCAACACCATAGCAACACTTCTGCTTACCTGTTCTACCCACTCATGACTCAGTCCCTTTAATCCACAGCAGTAATCCTATCTCTGATGTTAATATGAAAACACTCCATGATGCTAGGAAATTATGAAATAGCGCCTAAGTATGAAAAATGAACTAAAGTAAATATATATAATAAAAAAAATAGTAAGGATGCTACTGTGTGAGTGGGGAGCGTTGCGGACTATTTAATATTTCACTTCAATTGGGATTTAACATGCTAGATTTATCATGCTAGTAGCAATGATTCATGTCCTCTAGGGATATACCTTCAGGTGCAAAAATAGATGAAAACAGTCGAAATTGATTTTGGTAATAAAATAAATGCCGTATATTTTTGTAAACACAATAATCATTCACGGATTAAGAGCCAAGAGATTAAAATGGAGATAGAGTAAATTACATGAATGCCTCTAATTACTCATTAAATGTTTGTTAAACAGTTTAGTTAGATTCATGCATGACTTCAGCCTTAAAATAAGCCTTGTGCAAAGAAATTCTATCAGATATATAAGGATAATATGTGCCGGTCGAAAAAAAACCAATGCATATAGCGATAATTAAAATAAACCTGCTTGCAGATCTCCCTCAAGGCTATGCTAACTCCTGTGGTTTAGGACATGGATTATTCATGGCTCCATCATTAGTAATCTCTAATTAATTGTTGAAGGGCTCCTTTGCATGAACTCACCTTCAGCTGAAGCAAAGTTAACTTTTTTTTTTTTTTAAGATGCCCAGAGAGGAAGTAATACAGAAAAATGTGTTAATTTCAAGTCATTAGGGTAAAGTTCCCCGCAGAGTGGACTTCTGTAACGCTGGACGCTGGCTTCATTGTGATGGGAGTTGTCACCCTTTTCATAAAAGACAGCACTGACGATCACAGTAAGCCTTGAAGTACATTCAATACAAATGTTTGTGACATAAAATTACTGTTTAGCCAGGTTAAAGTCAAGGAAAGCCTATCACAAGTAACAAAAAAAAAAGGGCCGACTCAAAGTTTTGTCTCCACTCTGAAACTTGAGGCGGTCTGTCTTGTAGTAAAAGTATTTCACTCCATCAGATTTAGTAATTTTTCCCTTTTTGCACGGCACATATGGTTCAATAACTTCTAAAATGTTCTGCTCTTATGTTGCAAGAAAAAAAAAAGAAGAAAGGTACGGGGATTTATGTATATTTTAGATGTAAAGATGAAACCTCCCTCAATAATAATTATAGCCACAATAACTTCCCATTAATCTCACCATTGTGGTCTAATGAACACCTGATTACTGTACCTGAATTCACCACAATCATCACATCATCTCATTGCTGGGATTATCTCATTTTCCTACTCAGGTAAACGGCCTGTGTATTCAGAAGTTTAATTCATCACTCCCCTCTCTGTGGGGAAGTATCCCCATAATGACGAATGCGTGCTGATTGCTTTTTTTGTCTCCACGTTTCAAGGGCTACTGGTTTAAATTATTTTTAGACATCTTTGCCTAAAGTGGCCTCTTAACCCGTTCTCTTAAACTTTATTTCGTGTACTGTGGCTCTCTTCATTTGAATAATTCAATAACGAAAATGCCTTTCAGTGCAAAGTAAATTAGAATGTGAGAAGAATACAACCAAGGGGCAGATAAGAACAGCCAAAGTCAACCACAATGTTCCTGCTCACTGAGCACATTAAACTGGCAGATTTTTTGCTCTGTGCACCTCACGAGCCCTGGACACGGAGTAACACTCGAAGAAACAGCCCGAAACGTTTGAGCTTTGCTGGGAGTCATTTCCCAACAAATTGTAAACCAAAGCAAAACACCATAGGGACCCGCAGAGGAACACACCTCCCTAACCTCATCATCCTCTACCCTTTCACTCCCTACGCCTCCGAATACACACACACACACACACACACACACACTGTGTTCTATTGATGCGCTGATGCCTTTGTGAATGATGACAGGCACTCCCACTCTGAATTGCTGCTGCCACGCTGCTAATTTAGAGGACCACTAAAGGAGAATTAAGTCGGGCTGGCGGGAAGCTTGATTTGCTGAGCAACACAAAATCGCTGCATCCTAAAGGATACCTTGAAGTGGACGTTTGTGCTTAATCGAGAAGCCAATGAATGGAAATGTGCCTCGGACTTGCAGTGGAAACGTGTAGCTGTATTTTATCAGCTGTTGCCTGAAAAAACCTTGGGCATTTTCATTAGCTATTCGTGTAACATATGAAGTTTGCATATAAAAATTAATCTGCTGAGGAACAAAAACAAAATGTTATCGCAGCTTTATAGCCAAATTTTGGTATTATACACGTGTAAGTCACCTTTTTTTTAAGACAGAAGGCTTTAGAATAGCATCAATTTTCAATATGTAGCCGATGAAAATTTTTGTAATTGTAAAACTTAAAATTACACCAATTAATCAATAAAAAATTCTTGGTATAATAATAAAATCCTAATTTTAAAAGTATATGTATTTTTAACTGGTTCCAGTTTCTCATATGTGAAGGTTTGTGTCCTGATAGTAGGCAGAATATTGTTGACTTTGGACATTTGACGAAACAAGACAACGGAAAGGAATTATAATTGGCACTTTTTTTTCTCCACATTTTCTAAACAAGATGAATAATCGATCAATCGTGAAAACAGGAGATACTGAAAATAATCAGTGGCCGCAATCCCACAACAAAATATCTGTTTGTGACACCTTCAGCATCCAGAGTCTATTTACAAACATTAGGAAAAGTTAATGAAAGCGAGAGAGAGAGAGAAAGTCTAGACTGTAACTGTTTGGAACAGAAGAGATTCAGGATGTGAGCTTTGAGAAAGTGTTATCAGCATTAACTAAATCTCAGTTTTTACTCAACTCCATTTTCCTTTTGTATAAGACCACTTGGGGTTAAATGACACCAGTCTGACGGACTGAGTTCATGGTCACGGCTGACATCAGGATGAGGACTGTAGACGTGTTTGGACGACTGGAAAAACTCACTTTGGTTGAGAGCGTGAGGGGATATGATTGTTAATGAAAAAAAAAAAAAACAAGCATGGGTGACTTACAATGAGGTACATTTCACGTTGAAATTCAAATTATGATATTGTCATGTACGCAGCAATTACAGTGAAGCGGTCTTTGGTGATGAAGTGCGTGGATCTCCCATCTGACTGTGCTCATACGTGGCAGCAGCAGCTTCTAATTATCTTTGATACATGATACATACTTTCTTCATCTATTAAACATAATCCATCGCAAATGAATGTAAATTATTTCTAACTTCTTATCCATGGGTGACTTACTCAACCTATTGTTCTAAAGAAATAGCAATTAACTCCAGGCACATTTACTGGACAGTAAAGCACACCAGCTTCAAGGTTTCTTTACTTATATTCTTAAATGTCACTAATTAGAGTCAAACTTGTATGTTAGGGAACCACAAAAATCATCCTCACATTATTCCCCTGTGGAGGTAAAGGAGACCATACATATGCCAGATTAATGCAACACTGACAAAGTTCTGGTACTTTGTCAGAGCCTATTTTCCACATCAGTCCTTCAGTGTGGCAGACTGGGCAACATATTGTGGTAACCAAGACCATTATTGGGATGGAAATGCAATTTGGTCTCTGTTTCTCCCTGTGACCTTTTCTAAGGTGTGTGCAATTCATTCATGTGCCTCCTGCTGTTTTAAATAATGCCAAGGCAGAGTCTCAGACCTGCCACCGTAGCTGCACTCGGTCTTTACGAAATGCCACCCAGTCATTGGACGCGGGGACCCCAGATTGATGAATGAATTTAGAGTAGTCTGCCTAAAAAGACATCGCTGTGTCACTGTAAAATATTGTGCCCATTAGGTGTCATGAAAAAGAATGCCCAAATGCTCTTGTGTATTCATGAAACAAAGGACTGAATACCAGCTAAATGTGGGATTGATGCTGCCACTCAAATATACAATGGTGGGTAATATTTGATTAGTTACTTTCTCGCTAATGGCCCGCTGGCCCAAGAAAGGCGACCAGAAAACTGTCAACTTCCCTGAAAGCCAGTGCTCCCGAGCAATTATGAGGGAATGGGTAAAAGGATGATGAAAAAGGAATCTCGGCACAGACGTCACAGTCGCACCAGAGCTTAAAAGGCTTCCCTCACGTGCAGCCTATCGATATGGAGTTACACCTGCTCAATTACAAACTAGAGTTCTCTTATACAATGGTTTGCTCAATATGAATCAGAAATAATTATTTTAAAGAACCAAAAGAAAAATACTCGACCAAAACCGTCCCCATTCCTTCACAGGCAGACGAGCTGCAATCTTGTTACGACCGGCTCACAGGCCGCAACAGAGGAGGGAATTTACACGGAATAATGGGGTTTTTTTTTAACAAATAATTCTTAGAGCCAACAACAAACTACATATTTACGAGGATGAGATGTGAATAGTCGAATCAGTGGTGTGTGCAGGTGTGTGGGTGCAGTTATCCATCCGTGGTGCCTGTTGTAAGTGTAGAGCTCTAAAGAAACTAAGCACAATTAAACAAGCCCATTTCAGTTCATTCTTCGTCAGAGTGTGTGAGCTGCCATCACAGCGATAAATCGTGCAAAGTGACACGCCAACCATAACTAGGGAAATGGAAACGAGTTCTTAAAAAAAGCGTCTAATTTCCTTTGCTCGGCCTCAAACCTGTTCACATTTTTTTTCCAACCTTTAAGAATATTAGCTGACCCTCACTTTATGAACCTGCAGCTCTTTGCTGAGACCACATGTGTGATTCAAAGGATCCTTTATCTGCTGAAAAATAAAAGCCTTTCCTCAGTTGCTCTCCTGCCATACAGAAAGGGAGGCAACAGAGAAGGTGCCTGTGACAAGCCTCCTCTCCCCGGCACCGACGCTGATAGACAACAGAGGAACTGAGTGCCGTGCAGAGACTGATGTGAGCAGGGAAATTAAAATCTCCCATTCTCAGGACCACATGCAGCTTTATTCATCGATTGTTTTGAGGTTTGACTCATGCAGTTTCGCACCGAGCCAAATGTACAGCTTAGATTAAATATTCCGACGTGAGTGTCTATGTACGGTATGGGTGAGAATTCTCAGCGCTCTAAAATATGCATGTCTTGTACGTTTTGATCCAACATGAAATGCCAACCCCTTCCCCCATCTGGAGGTGTGACATTAGACGAGCTGCTGTGTTATGTACTTCATTAACCTGCATAATTTGTATATTTTGTTTGTTTGTTTGCTTTGCGGCGTGTTAAGTGACTTAATCGCAGCAAATTATCCATTCTAGTGTCAGAATAGAGAACAGAGTTGAGCACTCGGCTCCACATTTCAAAGCTCCTCATTTCCTGCCTCCTGTGGGATTTGCCTCAGCGTTGAACATGTATCCCATTTTACTGCTCTGCTTTTACCTGCTCTTTCAGTATTCAAATCTAAGCACACTTTTTTTTTTTTCTTTTTTTTTTTAATTGACCTGATTCTAATTTATTTTGCAAGCAAATTTACCTCTGGTGTGCTTGTGCTTAGGAGGCGCAGTCCTTCATTACAATTACTCTAATTAACAATGAGAATAGAATTAAATGTGCCTGTTTATGTCTAAAGGGTGGTTCTCAGAAAGCAGCGAGACTTTAAGATTATTCTAAATGAAATGATAAAAAGTTATATTACTGCGTTCAAATATGGTGGACAAAGGGAAGGTTCGGCATGTTCTAACAATTTTCACTGTTCTGACAGGACAAACATTCTAAAATGAATTATTAAGATGGGTTATTAAATAACAGCAAGACCCTAAACATAGATTTATTACTATTTATATACATATACTGTGTATACACACACATATACACGTGTGTATATAGAGATCAATTTTATTCTTTACTTCAGCATCCAAACACATCAATGCAAAGTCGTCAGAGTGAGTGTTTGTGTTTTTGTTGTCGGGTTGTGATGTGTTTTGCTTATATCATATACACACATATATATAATTCATATGTACTGCTTTTGTATGTATTTTGGGCTTGTTGTTATTGTCATGTAAACAGAAGCCCATAAGGGCTCTCACTGGGGCCCCCTGTGCTGGTATAAAGGTTGAAAACATTCTGCCAATTGTTGGGGAAATTATTTGCGTTTTCATTTTTGCCATCATAAAGAATAATTACAGATGAAAATATGTTGTAGAAGCAGTCCTTGAAAGAAAATTCCAATGGATGTGTGTGTTTTCTGCCTCTGGTGCAGCACTGGACACATTCTCATAAGAAAAGTTTGTTTTTTTATAAACTTCAGAGGAGATGTGGAAGGTGTCCTCCACTGTGTTCTTTTTTCCAGGAGGCAGCGAGCATGCTGTTATCACTGGAGTTTGGAGGTCTGGGTTGAATTCTCCATGGTACCACACAGTGACGGTGTTGAAAACTAATGGATGCCATTTGAGTCTTGAGGCTTCAAGAACCAAAAAGAATCTTCCCCATTACTATCTGTGAAAATCCAGTGGATGCACTTTTTAGAGTTCCTCCTGTGCAAAGAATAAGTAAAGTGCACTTATTGTTATTGTATCTGTGAGGGCTGCGGTGCATGTCTGCCGCAAACCTATACCTTAAATTTTTCTCCATGGTTTCACCATCTTCATTTTAAGGTAGTCATGTTTGAATATGTTTTCATGTACATTGAATAATTCAATTAGGAATTACATTGTCGCATATCATGCTGCCAAATATCAATATTAATTGTTCGGAATAATTAATTTCTCAGCTAGACTCCTATAAATGCCTCCTGGCCATTCCCATCTAATGAGGTGCTGCATCATAAACCAGGCAGATAATCAGTGGCACAAATTAACAAGTTATTTGAATTAATCAGGTGATACATTTGTGTGAAAATCTAAGCAACACTAAAGGGCACACTGCTTATGTTTCATTACATTTATTCCCGTGTCAAAAGGCAGCAGAAAATTACCATTAATGACCTCATCAACCAAATGTCCCCAACACTTTAGTCAGTGTCGGTGAAACCCATCAATATGTCCTGACTTTGTTGCCATTAATTCCATCTTGTATTAACTATTATGTTTTGCGCGGCAAATATGCATGGACATAGACGAACAAACTATGGACCTAATGAAGTTTCATTAGTGATGATTAATGATCGTATATAGAAGATGAAACACCAACTACTGTTGCTTAATGTGTGAGAACAATAAAAATGTGAACTGACAGTCTTAAGAACCCTTAAGATAGGAGCAATTTGTTTAAAGTAAGTCTTCTTTGGTTCCAATTATTCAAATATTCTTGTTTGAAAGGCAGAGATACGCTCGACCCATTTTAAGTATAAAAAAAACATTAGCAAAACATCGCAGAGGAGTCTAACAACGATGTGCAATCTGCAAACAAGGACAGGCAAAGCATGCATCCCCTGTTCCTGAATGCTGAGGGACCTGAAGGTGCTGAAGGGTCATCTGTTATATAACACCTTGCAACTTGCAAAAGGACGAGGTTTCCCTTTTAGCATGATGGAAATATTAATAGTGCCGTGTTCCCACCTCCTCCTAGGTTTGTTTTCTACCCCTCCTTATGGATATTTCAACCACTGATTCACGCAAACAGAGCTCACTACCATGTAAACGACAGTGAAATTCAGATCTCTAAATTGGATCTTGATTAATCAAAAAGGTTGTTGCATTGCAATACAAATTACAGAAGCATCTTTTTAATAAACACAAAGGACATGAAACTTAAAATTGAATTACTCTGAATGTGACGCTTGCTCTTACCCAACACCTCTGACTCTTACCTGATGAGTTGATTTGGTATATTGGTTGAAATGACACTTTTCAAGACAAACACTATATCCAGTCAGTTCAGACATTACATTTCATTTGACAGGTGTTTTAGTTTCCTTCGGCAATATCTACTAAAGAGCTGTTATGTAACCCACATTCAAGCTCTGCAGAATCATGGATGTACTGTACTTCTTTACCTCATGAGTCTTTTATACAGTAAACAGCGGGTCAAGGTACATAAATAAAATACATTTTCTATATGAAGTGCATTTTTACTTTTTGGGTTTGAAGGATTTAAGTTGTTCGGTGATGTATTCCAATTCTCTTTCCCCTTCTTTCCCCACATAAATGAGTTGGTACCTATGATATGACACACACACACACACACACACACACAAGCTTTCCAATGATTTCGTCAAAGCAGATGCTGCATATCGCGGGTTTCAGGTGAAAGTTATGTTGTTTGACATATGGCCTAATGGGATCATAGTTGGATTAAAATATTACCTCATGGTAGGTTTGTTTCTCCCAAAGTATTAACTTCATTACACCTTGAAGTATTAACTGCTGCCTCCGCATCAGCTTTGGGCTTTATAAGCTGGCTACTGGCTTGTACATTCATAAGTGCAGGGCCACTGCCCACTTACCGCCTCACTCATTAAAACGTATGAGTGATTAAAAAGTAGTAGCAGTCACCTCAAATTTCTGACACTCCCAGCTTGTGTGCTTCAAAGGGGGGGGGGGACTTGGATAAGTTATCATTGATGTTGTTATCATTTTCTGCATTTTCTTAATGTCATGTCTGACTGTATTTCATGATTTGAGAAGCATGGAGTCGTTCAAGGAAGCATCGAAACATTAATGCCAAAAACTGACTAGAAGATGTTCCAGTCACGATGTAATGTGTGCATTTCTGGAACATTATGAAGAGTGAGATGAGACAGGGTGGGAGGTGTTTTTGCTGCTTCTCTGATTTCTGTTTTGCTCTCAGAAATACTTGGATCTGTTCATGACTAGACCTGTCAATCATAGCCCATTCAAGCCAGCAGAACAAGAGAGACCTGGTGTCGTTGACTGTGGTTTGAGAAACATAAGGAATTGGTTTCCTCTTTCATAACGCAATAAGAATAAAACAGCTTTGTCAAGCGCTTTTTTGCCTGAAAAGGATTGAAGAATGATTCACTTTTGAATGATACAAGGCTTTCAAATTGCCTTTTTGATTCGTCATATTCACACTTTTCTTTTTTTGTAAATCTAAAGAAACCTCAAAGCTAATAGTCTTGCTTAAAACCTAAATCATAGAAACCAGGTGGACACCAGGTAGAGAGTTATATCACATCCATTAAAGCTCTTTCACAAATGCCATGAACATGTTGTCTTTTTTCCCCTTTGGCTTGTCTCTGTCTGTATTTTAAAAACACCAAATGGAAAGTAACACCACGAGTTAATCCCCTGTGGCATGAGTGCAACATTGAAATGTCACGGTAAAGTTGCTTTTGAGCTCTATCTGTAATACAGCACAGCACTCTAGTGGCCACAAGGGTAATATTTGTCTGTGTGTGTGTGTGTTTGAGAGAGAATATGTGAATGAAGTACTCTGAGACATGAAGGTGTTTTTTCCTCTCTTTCACCTCTGTGAACTTTCACAAAGCAAATTTTGAGGAGAGTGTTTCCACTTTAACTGATTCGCTAAAATGACTTATGGTCTAAAATTAAACGTTTTACAATTAGGAAAGTAGAAAGAGAGAAAAATGAGCCTCCATGATATGTATTGAGTTTGTACCAAAAAGACAAACTCGGCAATGCAGAAGTTCTGAATGCGAAGATAAAATGTACAGCTGTGATGGACAGACACCGCCTCAATAGGCAATAACATATTTTCATGTGGGGTGACATTTTGACACAGTCTGCGCCTGAGACAGCCTGACAGAGACAGAGAAAATGATTGACTAGTCATACAGCCAGAAATGGGATATGTTTGTCACACTGAGAAAACTTAAGAACCATCAACTCTCTTGGAAATGCATGACAGTCAGGCTTTCCCTGTCTGTGTGTGTCACCAAAGCCTTATATTTTGGGGGTACACTTAGGAAAAATACCTCTCAAGGATGTCTTCCAAGACAGTTTCAAAGTGCACCTGTGCGCCTATTTTGACGCTTCAAAGTGTCATCCAAAGTACACGTTGATGAGTACAAATCCATTTACACAGCCTTCAGCTACATTTAAATACCTACCGTCCATTGACATGTATCATCCAAAGATTGTAATATCAAGGCGCGAACGGCTGCTGCAATTCTGTAGCTGCTAACTTGACAGATGATTAGGAAGTTGAAGTAGCAGGTGGGAATGAAAAGAAGGAATGGTACAAGTCTCTGATTTGACAAAGCATTCATACCATTTTTGTCAAACAGTACCTCACATGAATCTCATTATAATGAATTAAACTGCTTCTCATTTTTCATGTAAACAGCTCAAGGACCCTTGAACCCCTGAAATGCCCAGTGTAACCAAAGTAGCAAGTATCATGTTAGGAACAACTTCACAGCACATGTCTGTCTGTGTGCACGCAAAACAATGTTAATAAAAACAACAACAAGGGCTATGAGGGCGTTTGATTAAAATGGATATGAACTAGATCATTATATGCCACGTCGCATTCACTTGGCTAAAAGGACATGTGTTTTTGTCAGTGAGTATGTGGAAACATCCAATGTTAAGCCCGAATGTGCTTCATGCATATAAAAGGGATGAAAATCAACATTAAGGCATTTTATAAAACATTTTAATTACCTTGCTGAGGCTTTATTAAAGTTCACATGAACGTGTTTTCTGTCTTACTCTTGTACTTTTCGGAACTCTAAAAAAAAAAAAATTACCTTTGAAGCACAACCATAAACCAAAAGTTTGAGCTTTAATTAAGGAGGAAGGCATTAAATGATTTCTCACAAAGTGCTCTGGGGTAAGAGGTATGTTCTTACTGTGAAAAGAATGACCATTTTCATTGCAGGCCATGAACATGAACTGAGCTATTCTCGATAAATCATAAAGATGAGACGCAGTGAGAGATTTTATATGACACTACTTGTTAAAATTGGCCTGAACTGGACACATAGATAATTATTATGGTATGAGGATATATTTCATCTGAACTCTTTAACATCGTTATAACATGCCCTTGTTTTAATGGCGGAATTACAACTTGATTATGTCATTTTCTGAACTTATTAATGTTTAACAAGTTCTTGTCAAAGTACCAGTTATCATCCTTCCAATATTGTTGTGGTATTGATATCAGGGTAAACAATTAAAAATAATGTGATATTTGACTTTGTTCCCTAGTATTTCTAAAGAGTTTTGGGAAGTATTGTATTATGTACTGTGTATTGTGATGTGGTCTGAAAATGTGATATCATTTCAAGGAGGCATAATCGGTATAATCATCAAAATTAAAGTATAAATGCCTTGAAATATTTCACTTTATGTGTAAAGAATACAGAATATATGAAACACAAGCAATTCTACTGTTTTGAGATGCTGTAGTATCTTTGTCCAGACTCATGTAATATATGCAGCGATTGACACTTGAGAATTTGGTCACATGGTGCAACTACAAACAAATGCACAGTATCAGCAAACTCAAAAAGTGTGTGAGGGATTACACTGATTTTAATGTGGATGTCGTGGCGAAGAAATTCTGGACACACGACTCCAAACTGGCAGCACAGAGTCCAGTTTTTAAATAGCCACCCACAATTTGTGTCACCAATTATGCAACCAAATTTAAAACAGGGTCTAAATGTTCCCCTACTGTTTTTGATTTACAGTATATTGTTTAATATTGTAAAAGTGTTATACAGAGCACTTTGACTTTGGACATAAAAGGTCATAACTTCACCATTTGATTTTCGACATTTGTGTGAAACTCTGTCAAGTATGAATTCTTAGTTACAACTAAAAATTTGTTTAATAGATCGCACTGCCCTTAACCTTTGACCCCTGAACACCAAAATCGCGTCAGTTCATCCTTGGGTCCATGTGGACATTTGTTCCAGATATGATAAAATTCCCTCATTGGGTACCTGAGATATTGCGTTCACGAGCGTGGGACTGACGTGAGGTCACATTGACCACTGAGTACCAAAATCTATTGACCAGTTTATCCCTGAATAAGGCGCAAAAGGTTGTGCCTATTAAAGAAAAGAAAGACTGTCAATGAATTCACAAGAATGCTGATGGACAAGCCAAAAGCACACTGCCTCTGGACATACTGTCGCTGGCACTGAATCAAAACGATGCACCCATTTATCCTTCTCGATTCAGGATGCACTGATTTACCACCACAGACTCTGCGACGGTATAAATTGTACTACGATGTAAAACATGTATAAGAATATGTGCGTTACTGTTTTGTTTATACAAAAATGACCATTTAAGATGGTCATCCAGAGAGTTAAGGGAAGGGTTCAACCAGTTTCTGACCTACTGCTGCCCACTCACATATGCATAACATTTATACTGTTTGACATTGTAGATGTGCCGTGTTCATGAGGACGGCTCGTTTTGGATCAACCAGCATTTCCAGACGTCATTGGAACCTCACATTTACCTGGAAAAAAAAAAAATTCTCGCGAGGACTTTTGCTAGCACTGACAATTCCTCAACTGCTCGCCTCTCCTGTAAAACGGATTGGACTGCTGTAGATGGCCAGTGCATAACCACAATGGAAAGGTCTTACTAGCCTAGATGATTGCAGTTGCAGTATCACATCAGTACCACTGCTGGCCCGGGTAAAGTTTTGAGTACATTTTGTCAAAACTAAGACAAATGTCCCCTTTTGACTCTACTGTTTTTTTCCCTCATGCCATTAAACCTGCATTGTAATGCTGATGTATGAAAACTCAACTTCATAAAGTTATAAAAGAAAGCTACCACTAAAATTAAAACTCTATATGCATTTAATTAAAAAAACTTCTTGGATCTGTGATTGCTTGTTTTGGAAGACTCGTTTCTCTTACTTAATGTTGATTGAAATGTACCAGAGCGGAGGATCGGCTTATTTTCAAACTTAAAGAAATTCAGTAAGTTCAGTTGAATCATACGCAAATTCATTTTTAGAGCAACTCAGGCAGAAAGTTATATATTTTATAGTTTGAACATTAATGTAGCAGAAAAAACAATTACTATGTAAAGATAAAGTGGAGGACTGGCATTGCGTACAGAGAACATTATTACACTTTCTATCTGCTTGTGGTAATCTGAGCTTCTCTGTTTGTTTTAACTGTGGTTTTTAGGCCATCCACCTGTGCATGTCAGTGCATGTGAGCCCCTGTTTGTACACTAACTTGTGTAAACAATTTGTGATAAGGGCAACACAAATGACAGACTTGAGTTTGACCGAACAGCCTAGTTTGACCACTTTAATATGAGGTTAGTGAGCATTAAGTTTTGACCCCATGGCCATGACATAGGGATTGTAAACAAGGGCTCTTGTACACTGACATGCAAACATGGATGGCCTAACCACCAAAATAGAAACAAACAGCAAAGATGGGAAGATCATACTGTAAGCAAATACAAAGTGTGTCATTGTTCTCTGTGGCCGATGCCAGTCCCCCAGACTCTTGATTTTAAATGAACAGACTAGTTTGATCGTTTTAGTATGAGGTTAGTGAGCATCAAGTTTTGATCCCATGGCCATGTTGAAAATGGACATGGGAAACACAGAGAAGTTCTCTCATGCACTAATACACAAAGCCAGGCTAGTTACTGAAACGAAAGCAAACGAAGAAGCTCGGATACAACACAAACAACAAAACAGGGTTACATAATTCTGTATTCAGTATGCATTATTCCCAATATACTGGTAGTTTTACATTTACTGCTGTTATATTAATGTACAAAATATCAGATAGTTAACCTTTAATTATACTCATGCCCAGTGAACAATGCTGAAACGCTTAAATCTCCCATGTCTCCAAAAACATTTAT
>KV751374.1:356722-376001 GCA_001698575.1 Mola mola | reverse complement strand
CAAGATCTAAAATATATGTATATAATTAAGTAGTTCCGAAACACAGCCATTACAACTGAACTGCAAAAGTTTGTTTCACGACACAAATTGCTTATTGCAATTGCATGAAAATTAGTATAACCAACAAATAAATGTATTACGAAATCAGCAAAGTAAATCAAACCTCAAAAAAACAACAGAGTAAGTATCTCACAAGAGACATTATTAATGCAAATGGTACATTCATTTTTATATCTTCAGTATTTATCAACCCGGAAATCATGCGTGCCTTCAGGCCACGTCATCACGCACAGACAGCGGCGCTCTGACGCTCAACCCCACCAGGCACGTTTACGTGCAGTGGATGACAGAGGGCTACAGAAGTTCCTGAAAGTGTAGCGACTCGGTGCATTGTATACTGTTCACAAACCAAGAAACAGGGTGAGGATTTTTATTTTGTTATTTTACACAAAGGCTGACAAAAATTTGTTATATTAACGTCAGGATTAACGTAGCTCCAGCATTAGCTAACAGTAGCCCTTTAGCTAACGTTAGCTTCTGAGTGGCAGTTACCGAGTTGAGCATCACCACTCTGGGGGTTTTCCGGAAAATAACACAATAAAAGAGCTCAAAATCTCTCTCCATGCGGTGAGATGGCGATTTCTCTGCATTACTTTTGGCCTCAAGGTTTTATTTAGTCAACCGCTTACAATGTGCTGTATCCGTCTAAAATCCATCTTAATAAAATCGTGGGTCCCCTGTGAAGACTATTTCCATTTCACAGATAAATCCCTTCTACTGTTCTTGCTCCTCAAATGTGTTGTTGTGTTTTTTTTCCCCCCCTTTTGCAAATGCTCTATAACAGTAATTAGGTGATGAGTGAGGTTTGAAGTGTAGCGACTCGGTGCATTGTATACTGTTCACAAACCAAGAAACAGGGTGAGGATTTTTATTTTGTTATTTTACACAAAGGCTGACAAAAATTCGTTATATTAACGTCAGGATTAACGTAGCTCCAGCATTAGCTAACAGTAGCCCTTTAGCTAACGTTAGCTTCTGAGTGGCAGTTACCGAGTTGAGCATCACCACTCTGGGGGTTTTCCGGAAAATAACACAATAAAAGAGCTCAAAATCTCTCTCCATGCGGTGAGATGGCGATTTCTCTGCATTACTTTTGGCCTCAAGGTTTTATTTATTCAACCGCTTACAATGTGCTGTATCCGTCTAAAATCCATCTTAATAAAATCGTGGGTCCCCTGTGAAGACTATTTCCATTTCACAGATAAATCCCTTCTACTGTTCTTGCTCCACAAATGTGTTGTTGTGTTTTTTTCCCCCCCTTTTGCAAATGCTCTATAACAGTAATTAGGTGATGAGTGAGGTTTGTCTGTAAAATTGTGCCATGGGAAATGATTGTTCAACAAAATAATAACATCAAGCAATAAAGAAATTATTCTTCAGTCGCAGTCTTACAAGTAATCACGTGTCATTTCTTGTTTTCTTTTCTTCCCCAGGACAAACAAAATGGCTTCTCCTGAGCCCATTATCAGATCCAGACAGGCAGAGAAAGAAATCAATGGAATTTCAACACAGGTCGTCTGTACTGGGTTCAACAATTACATATTCATAGTTGTAACTCAGTACGGAAAAATTGGAACACTTATATCTGTCACCCCAGACTCCGGATCTAAAGAGATCAGCACTCAAGCCTTTTCCACCAAAGTGCTGCTGGGCAAAGATGAGGTACGCTGGATAAAATGGTGATATAACAGTTGTATCAGTTTGCAGGACGTTACACAGATTGTTGGAACACAACAATCTTGTCATGCTGTGAGGGGTGGATACGATTGGTTTTGATCTGCTGTGGTCTGTTAAAGTTAACGTGGGAAGTTTGATATTTTTAATTAGCGTTGATGCTGCTTGACAGCATTATTTTAATCCGCTTTATTACTATTATTATTTTACCTTTTTTTTTTGGCATAATGCTCCTACATTCTTTCACCTCAACGATCAAAATGTTCAGGTCTTTAAGGACGTTATTGCTTTTTATTTTTCTTATTTCTACCTTTTATACTTACACACTTCAGCTTTCCCTGGGTTCCATAGTGCAGCATTTAAATTAATGAATCTCTGAATTTGGATGTGACATAAAAGGCATCGAAGAAAAAAAGAAACACTGTCAATATACAGCGTAGCTCATTAGGTTTCCAGTTCTTTATCTCACAATTTTAGCAGTTTCATATCAGCAGGCAGCATCAGCATGCATTTTTATTTATTTATTTTTATAAAACTGGCATTCAGTGCTCGCGTACCGCAACGTTTTTTTTTTTTCAGACTAAAATTTATTTTAATAGGGTTTCATTGGAACAGAATCATCACCTAATGTAAGATGTGCAAACATTTCTGGGCCAAAACAACTTCCTTTCCTCATGATTTTTATAGAATATGACACATTAAGTAATGTTGTGTGCCAGCACAGGCGTGTTATAAGTATGTGCCACAAATGGTATGACACCACCACAATGTATGATTGGAAAAGTATATTCTGTCTGTGTGAAATTGTGGAAAAAAGATATTAGCAAAGAGAAACTGTAGATGTAGAGATTTTTGCTTTCACTTCAATATAAAGCGAAGGCAAACATGTCCAACGTTCAGCCACTAACCAAAACAATGTAGAAGGAGAAACGGCACTACAGAGGGGTATACTACGAAGCAGGTACAACAGAGCCAGGCTTTCCTTGTGAAAGCTGGCTTGACAAACCCTGAACTTCTGGCCAGAGATTATCAGTATCACAAACGTGGTGGTCAGCTGTCTTTGTTAACCCGGGTTTCTGCTTCATACAAAAGGGGCGTTTTGTGCATCATTTAATAAATAAAATAAATATTTCACTGAGAAAAATCATCATGAAAAGAGTTAATGAAAGGGAAACGCTGTTAATAAGCCAACTTTAAACTAGTATATTTTATTGTAGGTTCTATAGACGAGTTAAAAAATTTGAATCCTGGCTGTGTGTGGATTAGAAAGATTATTAATGTTCATGATCTAAAACAGTAAGGGTAATATCTGGTGAGCTTGCACAGGCCACCTCTTTACAAATCTCTGTGTTTCTTTATGCAATAATTTAATGCCTGTGTTTTGTTTCCATTTACAGTCAGTGACGCACGTCTGTGCCAAAAACCTGGCAACGTTTGTGTCGCAAGAAGCCAGCAACAGACCCGTCTTACTGGGACTCGCACTCAAAGATTCGTCCATAGATGCAATAAAGCAAATGAAAGAGATAATCAGAAGTTGTCAAGTCTGGTAGAAAGTCAACAAAATGGAGATGAAGCCTAAAGGCATGATTAAATATAGGCTGTCTGAGTGCCCCTGATTTAATACATCTTTTTGTACTGACACTGCAGATATACTGTATGTATAATTCTGATTTCTTTTACTATGATCCTTTTGATCAGAGAGGAAGTAAAGAATGTCCTCTTGATAACCCACTGTAGGCTCTATTTGGTTGTAAAGAGTGGTTTTCTGTATGATCTCAATAAACAGGAATATTTATTAAAAGATTTAAAGCTTGCAAAATGATGGCTGGTACCTCCATTTTCTCCACTGTATAAATTATGTATTCACCTTGCTGTTTTTACTTTGAAATTACCTATTTTTGTATTTCACAATGCTAATATTCTTATATGGTGAATTAGGAGAATTTGGAAATAAAAAGGTTGACAAATGTCTTTTATTTTGTTCTGTTAAACAAATACGATTCAACCATTTCAACTCCAGTGAGGGATAGTTCAGATTTAGCACAATATAAATATATTAAGGGTTACAAATACTGTATTCCCATCACATTCTCAAATTGGACTAGACCTGTAATCTTCGTAAAATTTTGATATGGATCATTTAGAGACCTTTTTAATAAAGTTATGCATTCTGATCTAGTGCAGATCACATGGCAAAAAGCAGTCAAATTCATGTTTTAAGACTCCTTTACTATTTCAGCTATTAAATATTTTGTTTTTCTAATTCGGATTATATATTGGAGTCATTTGCAATCATTTATGTGAATTTGGTTATATACAGTGGGGCAAAAAAGTATTTAGTCAGCCACTGATTGTGCAAGTTCTCTTACTTAGAAAGATGAGAGAGGTCTGTAATTTTCATCATAGGTGCACTTCAACTATGAGAGACAAAATGAGAAAAAAAAAATCCAGGAAATCACATTGTGGGATTTTTAAAGAATTTATTTGTAAATTGAACAATGAACAAATATACTTAAGGAAAAATACTGATTTGAATTTACCGATACATTATTGATAACTTTAATCTGAACAACCCACACAGCCTAATCTGTAATTACGCATCATACTTTCTTTGTTGATTTTATTTTTGCATTAATAATCTGAATCTCTGAATCTGCATCTTAAAATTCAGTAGTTAAAGTAAATAAAATATTGGTAGAAATCAAGGAAAATGTAGGAAAAAACTCTAATGGACAAGGGCCTGAAAAATACCAGTGACTTTACGCTTGATTTTTAGTGTTTCTGAGTTTGTGTGAATATTAATTTATTTAATAAAATATTGACATAATATTGAGATAATCTCACGTTTTAAACATTTTATTGACTATGATGTTACTCTTATCTACCTTTGGTTTATTATGTTCCCAACACGAAGGCCAAGTGATGACGACATACTTTGGCCACGTCAGTGCGCACGTGACCTGTTCACCTGTGCCCAACCTGTTTATCTTCTGCTGTGTCGTCGCTCAAGGATAAACTCGAGTCTCCGTCGTTTACTCTGCAAACGTGACTCTTCACTGGTTTCTCAGAGTAAACGCTCCAGGCCAGAAGACTCTTCCTGGCTTTTTAGCCTCAGGTGGGTTTGAGTTTGACTGTCCGAGAGTTCGGACTTCGACCCCGGCCAGGTACCTGCCTGCCTGCCTGCCTGCCTTCCTGCCTTCCTGTCTGCCTGCCTGGAACGAGGAAGTTCAGTCTGGTGAACCCTCTGCCGATTAAGTCGACGGGTCTTTTATTCATGGAGGTAAACGAGCTCGTCTGAGTCCTCCGACAGGCGGTTTCATACTCGAAGTTGATCCTGTAACGTTGGCTTGCGGACGGGACCGTGTAAAGGGACAAAGCTGCTCCTCCCCGGCATAAGGTGAGCTCTGCGTTGGCAGGAAGGAGCTTAGAGACACCGACACCGACACCGAGACGCTCTGAATCTGTCTCCAAACTAGTTGCTTTACTTCCTCACTTGTATTTTCAGTATAATAACAAGAAAACTTGTAGTTTGTTAGCTCAGTGGGCAGCACCAAGCCCACAGGAAGTGATGGACTACAGCAAAGTATATTTACTCGAGCACTACAGGTGCAAAGCTGTTGGGACGTTGTGTAAAATGTGAATAAAAACAGAATACAGTGATTTGCAAACTCTTTTCAACCTATACTCAATTGAATGGAACACAAAGTACAAGATAGTTATTGTTCAAACTGGGGGGGAAGTATAATATATAATATAAATGTCTTAGTGCTTTGTTCATTAAATATACAGTAGGTTCAAAAGGATTTGTAATTCTCTCTTTATTCACATTTTAAACAACTTTTTTGGAAGTGGGGTTTGTATCCTTGTACTGTACTCTGAGTATTTCCATTTTTGCTACTTTAAATTTCCACTCCATTACAATTTAGTCGAAAATACTGAACTTTTAGTGCATATATTTAGTAACTTTAGCTATTAGTTCCTTTGCAGATTACGCACTGCATCAGAGTCAACTTAGTGCATTTTAATTCACATGTTATTGTCAGTCAAATTCATAACTACACCTTGTTTTTCTGCTCACCACAATAACATTGTTGGATATTGAATTTGATAATTGATCAGATTGGTGAGCCATCAAACCATACAGTCTTAGCCTGTTGCATACATTTACTTTTGATACCAGAACAACAGGAAAGGAGTTTTTACTTTATACCTTAAACCCTTTAACCGACTTTTGTGTTTCAGATGAACATCTCTGTAGACGACATGGGTTCATCAGCCGAAAATATTTCCATTGTTCACCTTGATGCATCCATTCTCCCGGACGATTCAGACGTCTCCAATATGACCATTATTCGAACACCAAACGGGACTTTGATAAAGGACCAGATGTTTTTAAACACCGTGGCTGCTCAAAGCCTCTCAGGGATATTTGTCTGCGCCGCCTTGCTACTAACTTGCCATCAGGTGAGTCTGTGTCAGTCCCAGACGAGTATAATTCTTAATACCAAAGCCTAATGAAACTTTAATCATTGCACCACAAAGCGCTAGTGAGTAATACAGCTTCAGGGGGTAGCAAACACAGTGCTGTGGTTTGGGAGTGAAAGATTGGTCCTCCCTTGCCAGAAGGGCAAAAACAAGCTCTTATTTCCAGGATTATTCCGTACCTATAGTACTCCCAGTGTCACTGTCCTGTCATAAAGTATGTATGTTTCCCAACTGTTTTTATTGTTCTGCTTTGTGCTTACACTGGCCCTTTGCATGGGGGGGAAAGAAACGTGCTTACTTTGTGACTCAGTGTGAGAATCCGATTGAGAAGGATGAGAATCTCATGGCTGCTTAAAGGCCGATGGATGCACATCGCGCTCTCTCCATGTGATCAGGAAGAATATAGATGTTTCGACGCAGCCCGTTCCACTGCCGCTCTAAATGAGCGTTTCCTCTTGTGTGCTGGAGTTACCCACTGTGCACCGATAATAGCAGATCATTATGGTTTTATCATTTGCAGAGAATTCGGTGGGGTGCAGTGTATTATCAGCAGGGAAATCAGTTGATATTGAGATAACATTTACAGCGTTATGAAGAATGAGGGTGTCGGTTGTGTGCTCTCCGTTGTCCTAATGTGCTGCTGTGATAGATTTGACTGACTGAATATGCATCAAAAATCTTCAGGCCTGAAGTCAAACACCTGGACCATTTGGATGGTTATTACCGTTTATATTATGTGCTGTGTTTTAATAAACAAGTGCTAAGCTTTTTAACATCCCTACGCAGCATCAAAATGTTGCAGCCTGTGATCCAAAAACAATCCTTGTTCAGGGATTTGTGACTCAATATCCAGCAAATTGGTTTCTAACTTTTTAATACTGCTTTACTTTGGCCTAACTGTTGCCAGCAAGACATTTCAATCGAACAAATAAATGGAAAGTGTACCACGGGGAGAAAGGAGCCGGTCTGTTCCTGGTATTTGTTAGGTCACACACGGAGAGTAAAGTGTAGTGTTGAAATGCTGGCGGTGTTTCATCTGACTTGACACTAGACGATTGCTATGGAGTGTTAAACTCACATTCTGAATACTAAGCACACATAAACAATGACCTCAGAGCCCCCTTTACTGGTGATTGTTTGAGTGCAGCTCATTTTTCTTAGTGCGTTTATTGCAATGTGAAGCATTTGGAATCGTGAGCAGCCGTCTACACTTATTATCAAATGTATTGCTACGTCATGGCACATACTGTATTTCTCTCATTTTATTTACAGGATTTTGAAAATCTTAAATAAAAAAAAATAAATAAATAAATTGCAGATTATTTTTACAATGAGGATGATTGTTAAATGTGGCCCTAAATTACTGCATGTGGTTATATTTTTAGTATTCCAGTATAAATTGATATTATTTATCACCTCCTATTGTGCACAGAATAATAAAATACAGAAAATTAAATGCAGTTACTGTCTTTTGAGTTTGCGTATGTTTATGTTTAAAGAACAAGACAAATGTGCCTTTGCCTTGCTGTTATTTGCATGACTTTATGGTGAGACTCGGAGCTGCATCTAAAATATAACATTCACGACAGATCTGCCCATTACTTTAGGCATCAATATTTGGACAGGTGTTAAATTGTGAAAATCACAATTACCTAAACCCCAATCAGATGTCTTCATACTTTCCCTTCAGTTTGCCAACAGTTAAAAACTATTGTGCTAATTGATGGTAGTAATCTTGTGTTCGTTCCTTTTCAGAGTTGTTAGTCAGCAGTGGCTGGAACGTGGTGTGATTACTCGGATTGTTCCCTCGTACTCAGTTGTGTCGTAGACGTCGCAATAATATTCCCTAATATGCTTTGGTCTTTTAGAGCTCTTTGTGCATGATTGCAGACATCTGCAGAGGGACAGTACTACTGGAGAAACACTTTTCTTGCAAAGTCTGCTAATTGTTTAGTTGAATAGATCCCGTGAGAATTGGCTTAGAACCCATTTAAAAGTTAATATATCTGAGAGTGCATTAAATTTGCATGACATTGGCCCCCTCAGCAGGACAACGTATCCTGCCACATTACAAAAACTGCTCAGGAACTGCCTGAGGAGCGTGACAAAGAGTGTAAAGTTTCTACCTTGCCATATTTGATTGAGAATCCATAAGATGTGCCTGTGAAGTTGCAATCCGTGGGGGTCTGTTTTGGATCAGTCTTGGCTCTGACCTGTTAAAAGAGACACATGGCATCTGGAGACAGTACCAGAGGTGTCTTACACCAGTGTTGGCTGTGGATCCTTTGAGTCCTGTAGGTTGAAAGGTGGTTTCTCCACGGATTGGACTTGCTCCAGTATTTCTGGCTGAATTGGGATTTGGTGAATTTAGAGGTCAGTTCAGCCCCTTGACATCTTTTTACACCACTCATGTCAGGCAGTTCCTGAATAGTTTCTCTGGTGTGGCATGCCGCATTGTCCTGCTGGAGGGACGTCCGCCATTCGGGAGGGCTGTTTCAATAAAGAGGTTTGCTTTTTCTGTAGCAATGTTTGGGTAGGTTTTAATAGGTGAGCTAACATCAACTCGGATGCCAGGATCTAGGAATTGCCAGCATGAAATTGCACTTCAGCTGTCAGGGGTTTTATTATTGTGACTGATCAGTGTGTATTGCAACAGTTTGTTTCTGATTTGTTAACATTCATGAGATTGGCCAACCTGTAGACACCTGCCAGCATTATCTGGGATTTAACTGTACTTTACCGCCACAGTTGAAAGCATATCTCCCTCCATTGACAATAAGATCATACCTTGGATTATTGCTTGAGATCAGATGGATAAGCAAGTCCTTAGTGACTTAAACCTTTTTTATTATCATATCTGTTTGGGTTATGGGGTACAAGCTGTTCAGATTTTAGTTTGGCCTAGTCTGTACACTAGGTTTCATTTCAAAGAATGATAACAACATGCCGCCATGTGTTGTGTGTGTGTGTGTGTGTGTGTGTGTGTGTGTGTGTTTCTGTAAATGTTGTGAGCTGCACTGCATTTACTCACATTTACTGCGAGCGTCACATATTGGGGATGCAAGTTGAAACCTTTATCAGCTCTGTGTAACTATTTATTCAGATCGCGTTGTCCACTTTTGCATATGAAGTTAATGCTGTCCAGCGTAACAAGAGGTTGGCAGGTTTAAAAGCTGGACTGTTTTCGGTCAGTAAAATTAGAGTTGGATAATCTCTGTTTGTATAGTCATCGCTGCTGAATTTCACAGTGAACATCTGTACAAAACCACAGCAGTCGGAGCAAGATAAAACATAGCTATGAATAATATCATTCAGGAAAAGGGCATGTTTGATCGGTTTCTATCAGCTCTTAGGTGATTTGCAGGCCATGCTGATTACACCTGTATTTGGTTATCATGAACCGGGCCAAAGTCCAATCTGCTGTGTTATATAATGCACTTCCCATATTATTCAAGACTTCTGATGCTGCTGTCACAGTGCTGCGCCCCAGTCTAAAAAGAAAAGATAATAATGTAAGCATCAGTCGTTTCTTAGGCAAAATGACAAATGCTCTGTGGTTTCAGTTCCATTTGTTTAATCTCTTGATCAGATTGAAGAGGGTCATTAGAATCTGTCGCTGTCGATTCGGAGAAATATTCTTTTTATTGTCTATTTTATACATGTAACAGATTCCAATATAGGGAAAATATTTATTTCAGAAATATTGCAAATAATTGTTATGTAAAACATTGGAAAACATTGGTTGAATATACTGTTCCTGGTGTAAGCAGAGTATATTTACCACTGCAGCCCCTACAGAAAAAATCACCTACATATATATATATAAAGGACTTTTAAATGTTGGTCGCAGTATATATTGATATCTTAATTACACAAACCTTGATAAGAAATTAAGCTTCCTCATTTAAATTCAAAGCATGAGGCTATGTTATTCATCTGTAAAAATACTCAATGCTTCAATACATTTTCTTATTTCTTGTTTTTTCGCTGCAGATCTACACACACCTTCGATCCTACACAGTCCCCAACGAGCAGCGCTACATCATCCGCATCCTGTTCATCGTGCCAGTTTATTCCTTTGATTCTTGGCTCAGCCTGCTCTTCATCAGTAACGACCAGTACTATGTGTACTTTGACTCCATTCGAGACTGCTATGAAGGTAACAAACACAAGTGCTCCGCTTGTAACGATCTGCTTGATAAAATTCTTTTTACACGGTCGTGATTGTTCACCTGCCGTCATACTTTGCATGTTTGCGAGGGAAAGAAGGAAAGAAAGGAAACTGCCCAAACTAGTTTTTAAAACACAAGTCATTGTCATGTTGGTGGACCTCATTATTCCTAGGTGTTGTATTTCTAACAGTAATTTTAGGAGCGTCCTTTCAATGTGCACTCCTTAATAGTGTTTGCAAATATAATTTTTTACCTACAATGATGTGTAATTCTGTGTTTATATTAAATATTCAAATATTAATTAAACCCTGTTCTCTACATCGTGGTGTATTGCACTCCTACATTGTAATTGTAATTATGTATGCAGTTTACGCACCAAAGTAGACCACCAATGGCAAAGGTAAATCATATGCAAACTGGATTACAAGTAATTTGAGAAAGGGAAGAGTAGAAAATGAATTATTCAGGAGATTAGTTTCCAGTTTGAAGGCCAATTTTGTGGCTGATTGATAGTGCAGTGCATCAGGAAGCAGGGAGCCTGAAATAACACCAGTGGCTATGGCTAAAACATAATGAACCTTCTCTTGACTGGACACCATCTGCATTAGCTTCATTTAATCCCTCCTTAAATAGCAACAAAGTATTAGGGAGGGATTTCCAAGACACAGAACCCTTGGAAGCTTCTTAATGTAAAGACTCAAACATTTATTGTTCCAAAGTGTAGGAATAATTATTTTTTTATCATGTGGATGTTTTCTCCTCTAAAATGATTTGACCCTTTTTCAGCACACCATGAATATAAATATAGAAGCGGGACTTAAAGGAATAATTGTTCTCTCTTTTCTGCAGCATTTGTCATTTACAACTTCCTGAGCTTGTCCTTTGAGTATCTCGGAGGAGAGAGTGCAATCATGTCAGAGATTCGAGGGAAGCCCATACAGTGAGTGGTCTTTCTCCACCCCTTCAATCTGTTGCAATGCTCTGCTCCTCAAATAATCTGCATTTAAGTATTAAGCCTGTCAGAGACCACCCCTTTTTGCAGTGCATCCCCAGTCCATCTCAGCTTGACTGCGGCATGTTTACAGTCATAAAAGGTGCAAGGTGTAGCTTCCTGCTTTTTAGTAGTTTGAACTGGGCAGTAAAAGAGCAGGCAATAAACAAATGGTGTTTACTAATGTGCGACAGTAATCTGTTATCTCAGAGCTTCTAGCCGAGCCTGAAATGTCTTATTGCTGAGCACAGGGCATAAACTCTTAAGACAGCGGAGACACTAATGCTGTGCCCTGATAAATGATGGCATTACTTAACACAAGTCATTGCAAAATGAGCCAAAATTTCTGTCTCTTGTTTATTAAAAGATGTCTACTCTGGCTTGGTATTGTTTGTCCTTGATGTTTCTATATCCAATATATTCTTTTTCAGTATGAAGTCCATACACTGTATGTAGCAAGCTCATAATCCACATGTTACATGGTAGTAGCCAGTAGTAGCCCCTCTGTTTTTTACACATTGGTGTTAGATTAAATTTAATATGTTGTGTTCCCATCAACACAGTGAAATGTGAACCTCAGATGTACACGGCTTCAGTAAGAAATCAGACAATAATTGTGTGGATTGTGTTCCCTCTGCAGGCAATGCTTTATTTGGTTTGTCAAATTCAGTCTCACTGAATACTCTAATTTGCAAGCGACGAAGATGCTTTTGTGTGTGGGAACATCAATAACCTTTATTTCAGAGAAGAAAAACTATTCTTTTAAAATGGGATGATAATAATCTCTGTGCAGTCTGATTAGGAGCATGAAAACACCTAATGGTAGCCAGCATCTTATGGGGCTGAACTCTGAAGCTCTGATGCTACATCAGCTTAATTGCAAGCTGGTATTTAGGATAAGTCGTGAGTTTATCCCTTATCTTTCACCCCTGCTGTCTTCAGGCTCACCAGTTCTTTTATTTGACCCTCACTGATTTAGACTAATAATTAAGGACAGGGAACTGTTGCAGAAATGTAATTTAAGTCACAGAAACCAAAATGTTTTATGATATGAAATTATTATATCCTTTTTTTTTGTCTGACTCCTTGGTTCTCTGTTTCTTATTATTTGCTAAAAGTAAGTTTGCTGAGTAAACTTAGTTAGTGCACCAAAGACACCATAAGACTCAAGGGCCTTTAAATCCACTCCCTCACATGACACCTTGACCTATTGTACAATACGTATTGCATATATTGTTCTACAGTCACTTGGAATAACAGCTACCACTGTTCCAAATTACAGATGAGTCAGAATTAAGTTTTATTCTGTGTGAATCATGAATTTTTCAATACCTGCACATAATATGGTGTAAGCAGCTTGTCTTCCACATTACATGATTGGCCTTTGTATGGTTCTAAATATCGCCCAAGTGGGATTTTCTCACGTAGGCGTCTTTGCATGAATAATAATGCTCAATTTACATACATTGCAGTCAATTTCAGCATCGCCCAGATGTGAATGTATCTTTGATCTAATTTGATTTTAAACTGAAGCAATACTCTCAGCTCTTACTGCTAACAATTACTTTGATTACTAATTAATCTGATGATTGTTTTAATAATTGGTCAGTTTGTCATAAAATGTCTTTAACATGTCAGAAAATTGTGAAAACAGTGCCCATGAGTGTATCAAAGCCCAAGAGTATATCTTTAAATGAAAAGATATTCATGTTACACTTCTATGAAACTCTGAAAAAAAACAGCATTTCTGTACTGACATTGCAGAAGCTGGAAGAAGAAACTGTTGATCTTATTTGCTTGCAGTAACACAAATGATAGTTATTAAAAGAGTTACTTGATTATAGTTAATTAAGCAGGTGTTTTGCTGTACATTTATTTCACTCTAGATGTATGATTTTTTACATCATTCTCTTTTGTCGTCGCAGGTCTAGTTGTATGTATGGTACGTGCTGCCTCGCTGGAATGAGCTACTCCATCGGCTTTTTAAGATTTTGCAAACAGGTGAGCGTCAGTCTTCCCCTTACCTCCATCCCAGAAACGCTCCTTTGATCGTTGAAATAAATGCTCACACACTGAAAATTAGACTACGTCAGATTGCCTTAAAAACAATACTGTACTGTAAATTGGCAGTCTGTCCGGCTGTCCGGGCTCCCTAAAAATGACAGCTGTTGTAATTGGATGTGTGCTTTTCATAGGATAACATCCGCCGCTTAAACAAAAAGGAAAACCAAAACAGCTCAGGCCAGAGTAAAGCAGCTTGACAATAAACACAGAGATTATATGTGCTGTCAGCGCAGAGCTTCCTCTCAGTCTCTTGGGGTGCTTTACTATCTCCCTTCCAACGCTGATGGAAATTGGAACTGACAGTTTTGTTTTGTTTTTGTGCGGCGAAATCTAGTAAAGTTAGAATGCTAACCAGTTAGCCCAAGGCCTGTCTGTCTCATAATACCTCTTCCTACCTCTGTTTTCCGTTGGGATGCATCTGAGTGGCAAATTTCAAAAGTTGTCATTTGTGCTGATACGAACCAAACACACAAAAAGTCAAGAAAGTGATTATTCATACAGGTTTATTCTTACTTTTCTAAATAGACAAACTCTCAAAAATAAACCTTTTGAATTCGAATTTCTCTCTTATAGAACCAAGGGGAGCTTAATTGCCTTGTTAACCCGTCGCAAAAGACAGCTTTTTCAAACTATACATAGACAAAATAAACCTCGTCACAACCATCCTGTTATTCTTTTCCACACCATCTCTGCTTTGCCCAGAGAAAATCCTCAATTCACCAGGTACTAAAGACTTCTAGAGGCCTCACTCAGGCTCATGTCGTCGCTCTGCCCCTTTTCCTCTCTCACGTCTCCGCCTGCTGTCTCATCCTCAAAGTCATAATATTGGTCCACATCAGAGCTGCTGGAAATCCTGTTAGAGTGTACCCTCTTTTTTCTCTTAAAAGAAGCCGAGTTGTCTGCAGGGCCGAAGACAATGACCTTTGTTTTGTTTTTGCTAACAGTTGCGATAGCTCAAGTCAATGATAATTACAGGGGCCGATACTAAATCACTGCAGGTGGTAAAGTGAGAGCTCTTGGCGGTAAACGCTGCACCGGCTATCTTACCTTGCCATGAATTTTCCGCTATATTTGAGTTGATCATTTAAGAATTTAAGAAATGATTAAATGCTTAAACTGCAGATCAACTCTCACAAGCGCCTAAACTTGATATATTTTAATGATAAGTTGTCACACATTTTCATTTAAGATCATAATTATATCAATTATATCACGAAACGATGTAATAAAACAACAGTTTTAGCAGCAACAGTATTGGAAACGTGAGGTAAAGGGTCCCATCCTGGACTGAGAAGCTCGTCACTGCTAAATGTTAAATCTGACACGCAGAGGACCAGATCCCTTCAGTCTTTTGAAAGCCTTTAAAAAGATGTTAAAATTCTTTTTCACGCTTTTGTGGAGGCCTCGGTGTGTGTGATTAAAAAGAGAGGTTAACAAATAAATCACCGTTATGGTAAGGCTGCCTAACATTATGGTGGTTCTTGGAGATAAGGAAAGAGGATAAGCAGCTCTCGCATCCTTAAACTTTTTTATTTTATTTATTTTTTTACATTTTAGTTTTAAGTGCCTTATGATATTGAGGGACACTTTAGGGACTTATTTATTCTGAATCTATGCAAAAGGGTAATCCTGTGGACACGAGGGGCAGCTTTTATTTGCTGGTGAGAGCCGGCAAATAAAATCGGGCAAACAAACGTTTAAACAAAAAAATTGCACTTTTTGCCATTGTGGAAGAGTGAACCAGGTGCTGCAACTGAGAGTACATTATTAGTATGCATATATTACATATATTACTCTACTATTATATATACAACACAGAATCGGGTGAATTTGAGCTTAAGAAGTAGCTAACAGTATGAACTTCTCTCAACAACCTGGCTGATCAATGTTTAGAGAGACAATGGTATTTATGAAAGCTCTCTCTGAATCATTATTAAGTCCCAAAACATAAATATACTGTGTGTGATGAATTAATGATGCCATGAAAAATGTCATTCACATTCATATGTGCATTTAAATGTCATGTTTTAACTGTAACAGGACTAAAACACTAGCATTTGTCATGTGATATTTCAGCTTATTCCTTTTGAGTTTAGTTGCAACTAAAGCAGAAAACCTTAAAAACTTGTACAATATGTAAGAGTTTTGGATGACATTTCTGTTTTTAATCTACAGTCGGTTTTACAGCAGCGCAATATTAAGTCTCAGTAATAATATATTTTGTTTTTCTACTTTCGACCTACATCTCCTATAAAGAGAGATAGAGAATACATAACATGTTGATGGAAAAAGATAATGCTGAATAAAAAGTTTAATTGGGGATGCTTCTGGAACTTTCCTTGCAGATATTAAAGATGCATGAATGGACGACAGCACAGAAGCTGAGGGAGGAGTGGAACACACAGATTTCATAACACAACTGTTATCAGCTTTGAGGGTCTATATTGTAGTACACAGAGAGGAGGGGCGTTGCTGTTAATTAGGGCTCAGGAGAAATTTAACAGTCAGTTCTGTTAGTTGCCACCAGTGAGCACTGCAGCAGCAATAGAACAGAAATAAAATGCTTTGGGTCATTGCAAGCTGTGAATTCTCTATTATGAGACATTATTTAATGTTGTAATGGTACATACTGTCAGGTAGCGAGCAAAATGTGTCATGTGGCAAGATGGCAGATGGGCGTGTTATCCCAGATTTGATGCACCTGTTCGCAATAACTATTCAGGGCTCAAGTGTATAGAATTAACATATGCTCATTTATTTGCATTTCGCTGTGTATAGTGACACTTTATCACTGGGTCGGATTCAGTGATGCTGTTAATTGCAAAATTTGTTTCGAAATGAGTTTGAAAACCCTGTTCAAAGTTTAATCTACCAGGATTGTCATGTCGCATTGGGTTTTGAATATCAAGCATATAACAATGTGCCATGAGAATTCTTCGCTTTGAGAAAGACAAGATGGCAGTGGAGCCACTGAAGTCCAAGCAAAAGCAGAACGCTTCTAAGTAAATCAGAAATATAAATGATATTTGATGTCGTTTGGTCAAGCCCTCCCCTAACTCCAGCCAATCTTAAAAGCTTCCCTTCAGCGAATCAAGTTGAGCTGCTCCTGCTCTGTTGCATTCAAGTGCTGCAGCAGTGATGGAACGTTAGCGCAGCCTCTGTCAAATTGGTTGGTTCAGGCTTCAGTGCACAACACAGAGGACACCTGTCCCCCAAGTTGATATTGCATGCAGGTCTACATCCCCTATGCACCCTCTCTCACCCCAGCCGATTCCCATTATATCAAGAATAAGGCATCGACATGTGAATGGAAAACCAAAAATAAATGATAAGGTGATAATTATTTTGTGAGCTTTTTATTTCAGGTGTCTGGATTAAAGCAATGTATTCACAAAACGTATGGCAAAAAACTGAAATGTGTAAGATTAATGGCTACGGTGATAAATAGCCACTGGTTAGGTGATTGAGAGGCTTGTTATCAGTGCACAGTTACAGATCTTTTCCATCTAATTAGGTGTGCAAACAGATCCTGATGTCCTTCCTCATCGTTCATCCCACTCCTCCACGGTGTCCTTGCTTGTTTTATGCGTCTCCCTCTGAATTGTAATGTGTTCTCCAGGCGACTCTCCAGTTCTGCGTTGTCAAACCTATCATGGCAGCCATCACCATCATCCTGCAGGCCTTTGGCAAATACCATGATGGGGATTTTAAGTGAGCAGCATTTCATTCTATATATATCTTTACACACCCATGACATGCCCACAGGCTTGTTTTTCTGCGTATGTGCACATGAAATGCAAATCTTGCTATCGTCTCATTATAGTTGTTGAGTGTTTTGAATTAAAATGTTGTATTTTAAGCATAAAGCCCAGGGTCAATCCTTTCCCGTGAGTTCAAAGTTACTGTATAGACTGCATTTTGTCACAGTTGTGCCACTGTCCTCATAATCCCACAAGTATCGTTCTTATTGCAACAAATTATCGAGGGATTTTTGAAATGCGAGCTAAAAACATTAGATTTTCTTAAACTAGAAAACTACAATGTTATAAGGAGAGATGCATTGTTTCATTTCTTTTACTTTGGAAACCAAGTGATACAAAGACATAAAGATAGATTGCAGACTGACAAATTTAATTTCAGTGTATTTCACTCATAGCGGAGTTACAAAGTTAATAAGGGTTCCGACAATATATGGAGAGGGTAATGGGTTCCATAAAACTGCCTTTTGTGTGTAATAAAAAGCTATAAAACTCTCTGACTTATTTTCAGGTTCCCCCCCACCCCCCTCAGCTTAGGGCCTCTTTGTGAGGATTCAGCTGAAACAACAGTTGTGTCAAAGTGCTTAGAAGAAGCTCGGCGTCCATATCATCACCCTCTTACTCCTGACCTAAAAGACTGACATGATTAGATTCTCCATACCTCAACAGCAAAATTAGCAGACAGAAATAACTGTCTTTTTTTAATGTCGCTCCTTAAGCTCCATAGCAAGACTGTGATGATTCACCGATTGTTTACTTAATACGCTTTCAGGCAACCGTGCACTCTATACTGCATGCAAGTAATTAGCGTAGTCATAGCTGAGTCCTCAGGGAGGCTCTTTAGATTGCAAAGAGGCAAGAGAGGCGGCCTGACAATGAAATATAGACAAATGTGCCTGTTTATCGGATGCATCCTGATATAAAGTGGCTTTGTACAAACAGGATTCATCAACTACTTCAAAAGGGAGGACAGAAAACTTTTTTCTTGCAGTGCGTCTGAAAATGTGGATTGCAATGGATTACAAACAAAAACAAATGTTCTGAACTTTTTGAGTTTCTGTATACAGGGATGTCAAATGATCATAGATCAACCTAGAGAGTAAGTCAGGATGTGAAGTGTCCATCATGTCGTTTGGATTGCCATGGATGTGTCTGGATGTAAAAGTAGAAATAACTGCATGATGTGTGTATATTTACGTTTTGTATGATAATGTCGGATTGTGGTAACGTTACAATTGTAACAGTTTGTACCACTTGACAATTAGCGACTGCTGTCCCAGAGGACTATTGGTACCCATGAATGTGGGTTGTGACATGGAGTCATCGTATTTCTACAATCAGCAAATGTATAAGTTGTATTGTGTTTATTCTGCCAAGGCCAAATGGTTGTGTTTCTTCCCTGTAATTTGCATCCCTTTTAAATTTTAGTTGGTTTTCCCTTGGACCTTGCTATGTTCACCCTACCACCATGTTTTATGAAAAATAGTAAATAAATCAGCTTACAAACGGACAAACAAACAAAACTGAAAACTCGTAGATGAAGGTAAAAATATGAAATGTTTTAATGTTTCTAAATATTTTACTGAAGGCCTTTCGCACTCTTGTTTCTCTACAGCATAAATGGAGGGTACCTGTATATCACAATCATCTACAACTTCTCCGTCAGCCTGGCACTCTACGCTCTCTTCCTCTTCTTTTTCGCAACAAGTGACCTGCTGCGACCATACGAACCCGTTCTTAAGTTCCTCACAATCAAATCTGTCATTTTTCTATCCTTCTGGCAAGGTAAGTTCACCTTTTTTCTATTTTTTTTTTTTTGTTTCTGTATAATTGCCACTACACAAAAGTATAAAATGCGTCTGCTTTGTAGGAATGGTCCTCGCCATCATGGAACGATGCGGGGTCATCCCCAATGCGCTCTTCATCAATGGACAAGAAGTGGGCGCTGGCACCGTGGCAGCAGGCTGGCAGAACTTTATCACCTGCATCGAAATGTTCTTTGCTGCTATTGCCCTCCGATACGCCTTCACTTGCACCGTCTACCAGAGGAAGGAAAATGAAGTGCCAGGTGAGAA
>KV751374.1:342580-356667 GCA_001698575.1 Mola mola | reverse complement strand
GACATGTTCCCAGGCTAATTGCGCCTCCCTCCCACACGTCGGACGCAGCCTTGAAAGCGTTGGCAGGAGCAGCAGTTGCAATACCCTGCGATTTCTGTAGTCATTTCAGTCCTTACAGACTAACTTTTAAAGGTTGGACTTCACTTTCATTTCCTCTAATTTAATTGATAAATAAGGCCCATACTAATAGATAATAATAATTTCTACAGATTTGCATACCTAAATGCAGTGCTCTTACCAGTATGTCTGTCAGGTGGGAAGTCAGCAGGGGCTTTCATCTGCCTAGTGGACCAGAGGGTAATGCCAGTAAAACAGTGTAAAGGAAGATGAAGATGAAGAGGAAGCCGAAGTAACAGAAGAGGAACTATCAGGGAGCAAGCAGAAGCTCTTTGGTGTGCTGCTTGCAAATAAATTACGAAGGGAAGTCATGGGGAAAACGTTCCGCAGCAGCGATATCAATCATTTTTCCATTTTTCTTCTTCTACTATAGGAGCCCCCTCCTTTCCCAGGAGCTGCTTAGCATGCAGAAGTTCCTGAAGTCATGATGGAAACATTTCTTTACTCGATATGACCATTTTTTTTTTTTTTAAATCAAGAAGATAATTGAATAAAATTACTGGTTTTCATCTTCACCAACTTTCCGAATGGAAAGAAAAACACCGGGTTTTTTTTAGCCAGTAAGAATGGAAATGTCTGCTGCACCCCCCACCCTCGGATGATCACAGAGGTTGTTACACAACAGGTTTACCACATTGAGGAGCAGGCAGACCGTGCCTAACTGTCCTGTAACTCACCCACCGCCCCCACCCAACCTCGCCCTCCTTTTTGTCCCCCCTCCAAAAGTCGATCCAGACAGCACTGTTGCTGACCCTGAAAATACAGTCTGTGGATGTCTGCTGGCTCTGTTTTGTGTTTGCCTTGGACAAGCTTTTAGTTTGGGGGTAAATAAAACCTGTCTCACAGCTGGGCGCTAAAGGACAGTCAGTAGATTTTGTGATTGTGGCTGAATTCTTTTTAGTCCATTTATATAAAAGGCAAAAGTCGAGCATATTTGAGAACCATTTAGAATTAGGCAATAGACAACATTAATTTCACAAGCTTCAAACTCTTTTAGCCACATCAGGCCTCTGGAATATGATGAATTAATCACTGTCTGTTTTACAGGATTATGAATGAACTATTTGGTTTATTTGTGCGGTTTGTTGACCAAAAAAAGCAATTTCATAATGTCACCAAATTTAACGAATGAAATCATGATACTCGTTAGTCATGCACACAAGGTCTTGACGAGGCCCCACTAAATGCTGTCCTGTAGAATTACGTTTATATTCTGACGCTCAGATTTATACTTTTGGTTAAGCATTTTAAAGGAATAGTCCAGCATGTGGGAATACAAATAAATACGCTACCACTTTACATGCTCCAGTGAGCGTAGCTTAGTATTGACTGGAAATGGGCAAATGAGTAGGCGGTTTTGTCTCAAGGTAACAAAAACAACCTTTAAGGAAATTAACCTGTTACTTAATTTTTTTTAATTGTTGCTTTTTACCTTATTTTTAAAACAAAATAAAGGTTTACAGGAGTTATTTTCTAGTCTGTCTGTTCATTCCAGAAAGCATGATTTGTCTGACATTAATCTCCCTCTTTCTGTGTTGCTCGTGCAGAGAACTTCCCTCCTATGCACAGTATCTCCAGTGGTCTGAAGGAGACCATAAACCCAGGCGACATGGTGCAGGATGCCATCCACAACTTCTCCCCGGCATACCAGCAGTACACTCAGCAGTCCACGCAGGAGGTGGTCCAGCCCAGCATGAACGGAAAAGTGGCGACAGGCAACAAGAGCTCCCGCAAGTCCGATAAAGTCATGCTGATTACGTCTGACGATGAGTTCTAGGCCTTTTTACAGCAAGATCCAGGTGTCTGTGTCCTCGTCGCCCCACTTCCTGACCCCGCAGTGGAAAAAGCTGTATCCCGTATTGCTATGAGCTGGATTGAACCCAGGCGTTTAATTTTTATTATCCCAGTATTTAAGATGGACTTTTTGCCTTTGTCCTGTTGTAATGAATAATTTATACATCAGATGGGGTGGTCGAAGTTAATAAAAGTTTTTTTAGAATTGATAGCTCAATGACCAGAGAACAGACAGGAAGGTGACATGTCACCTGCACGGTGTCAGAAGTCTACAGCTCTGAATTTTCTCTAAATCAGGCTGCTGGTTGTTCAGCAGTGTCCCAGATTTTGATTCTGTTCCTGTCATTAAGTCAGTGCTCAGTCTCTGACCGTCTGAAGTGTGTTCCCTCTGATTCGTGCCGCTTTCAGAGAAGAGATGAATAATATGTGACTCCATTTGGGAAGCAGGGAAACAAGCGGTGGCTGGGAATGACACTTCATGGACCGTCTCTCACTTGTGCTTTGTTTGAAGTGTTGCGCTGAGCATTCTCCCGCACGATTTCGTGACAAATGGAAAGACGTTCAAAGACGTTTAAAGCAGGCGCTTGAAAGTGCAGGCTGTAGCACTTCGCAGCCCTCTCTATCTACCGTCGCATGGACAAAGTGGATAAAGCTGTCTCCTACAAAGCAGGAGTCGTGTCATTCTCATTCATTTTCACTGCATCCTAAACAGCAAAATTCAGTGCAACCGGCCAGCCATTCATCAGATGATTGCAGAACCTTTTTATGCCGGCTATGTTCACGCCACTATTGACATAAATCCATGTTGCAGGGATTTTGAAATCGATACAGAATTTGGCCAGTGCAAATTGTGGTGTGTAATATGTTCCATGTTATATATTTAGATTGTGACTTGGGAAGATCTTACTGTGTTTGTGTGTAACTGAGTTGTAGTTAGACCAGACTCATAATTTCTTTGGGGAAAAGCAGAGCACGCAGAGAATTCTGCCACCTTCATTAGAAATGTTATTATATGTGTTGTATCACAAGGGAGACATGGCGTTCTTAATGGATTAGTTATTGGAAACCAATTTTGTACATCAAGTCACAGCTTTGTGTTTTATTTTGATACACTCTTGTGCCAATGATAGCTGTGTTTCTGGGAAAGCAGAGATTAATTTAAAGTTGGGAGCAGCTTTTTTTTTTTATTTTTATTTTGCTTGTGTAAATTAAACTTGTTGAACTAAGTACATCTGCACTGCTCAGTGAGGGAAACAAAACTTTATTTGTAAGTACAAAACAGACACAGCAGACCTATTTATAGTAATAATTTACCATACTTTAAATCGGAGCAGAAACAAATACAGATTTTATTTGTACATGAGGGTAGTTCATTGAGAAAACATGTAAATAAATGGATGCAAAATAAAAAATAATTTAGGTGTTTTTAATAAAAAATTACACAATTTATTGAAATAAATATAAAATATATATGAGCAAAGTAATGACAAGTTGTGATGGGTACATAATCGCTTTATGCTGCCTTTTTATTGTTCTTATTTAACAAGCCTCAACCTGTTACCACAAGACTCAATAAAGGAAATCCATTTATCTCTATAGTACAAACTTTACATACACATTCTGCTGTTAAACTAACATTGAATCTATTTCACCCAACAACCTTATCATCCATACACATGCTCAGTTCTTTCTTTTTATGGAGCTTAGTCTGAATTTGTAGTCCAAACCTCTTCACTCTAACTAAACTGACCTTCCACGTGGTTAGATTTGTATACTGTAGCTTGTAGGACTGGCAAAGCTTGTGGCTGAAAGCTTATTCAATCAAAGACATAGTTTCGGTAAGAAATTTTCAATTAATAACCTTTTAATACCAAGTCAAGATATACGAGCTACTAATTTCTATACATACATTTGCATTGTCTAACCTTAAACAGTTTCGTTAAAGCTCCTTCGTGTAACAAGCTTTAATCGCATCAGCTGTGGGAAGAAAGGTTGTTGAGACCAAGATCAGCAATGTACACATTAGGTAATGTTGACCTCATTCTTTCCATAAACTTCTCTACTAGTGTGTATGACGACGCCATATACAATTCTAAACAGTTTTATTTTAGCAGAAGAATGGCTTGTTTGTACTGGAAATCATTATATACAGCAAATATTTACTTGTGGCAAGCTGGCCTAAGAACATCTTAGCTATGCAGCTTTTATGGAGTTTGCTTGGTCACACTGGATGTAGGATTAATAAAGTATTTAATTCACCTAGAGAGAGGTTTGTCTTTTATTATGGCACATTACAGAAACAAAAACAAACGTTAAAAAAAAAAAAAAAGTATTATTTTTTTTTAGGTGTGCTACCTAAAAGTGTCCAAATACAGTAATAAGTGCTAAAATCAAACAATGCCTCGCTTTACAGCATTTTGTTTTGAATCTTGACCACAAGAGGTCACTGTAACGTTTGTCAGACAACACCTCGACTAGTGTGGAAGATGATGTGCTGAAAAATGTGTAAACGTGTAAACATGTTAACTAGTATATTCTTTTGACTTAATCTTAACCCAGGCTTGAAAAAGGCCTCAAACAAAAAGAAGTGGAACTATTTTCCGGTAAGGTTTCTTAAGCGGTCGCAAAAGCATCGCCATCAATGTCATCATTTGCATCCGTCAGCCGTCTTTCTAAAAAAAAACATCAGGTAAATCTTCGTGTACAAAACAACTGAATAGGGTTTACATACAGGTTGATACCCCAGAGTAGAGGCAAATTGTCTCTGTTCCTCAATAGTCTCATGTCTTTTTAAACTAAAGGTGGCCAAAAGATGCAGCCGAGAAGTGGACAGTCAATGTCGGGCAGTTTTTAACTCTGATCACGTCAGACCACTGTGCTTTTGTGGTGAAATTATTTACAAATGCTTTCAATATTTGAGCTCACTGATCACTTTGCTGAAGAAAATCTTTGCATAGATGGTCCGACTCCCACCATGTCAGCTAATGACATTTCAGTTTGTGTTGTCGTCGCCCTCAAACGTGCGAGCTAATTTGCACATTCCGAATTAAAAAGTGACAGACGCACATGTGCTGTTTACTGACAGTGTGAACCTGTAGTCAGAGTGTCATTCCTGTGCTTAAACAGTTAATCATTGACTGTTGCAGATAATTAGCTACAGCCTGTATGTAACCCTATTCGCGGTCTGTCCAATTTGTGAATTAGATACAGAATATATGTGCAGAGAAGAACTATTCGTGGGGTATAAATACTCACAGAGAAGACTTAAGTTATGAGAATAGTTTTCTCATTGTAAATGTGAATACAGTTTTTCAGAAAAAGGTTCTGCGTTGACATAATTAGCCGTCAAAGAACGATTACATAACCACACCACTCCCAGGATAGTAAAAGACATAAATATAGAAAAATATGTAATATATATATATATATATTTATATAATGTGTATGCATATAAAACTAAGTATCAGAAAGAGGACAATAGAACATAGTAACCAAGTGAAAATACAAAATGAGAGTAAGAACACAGCAATGCCCCTGCTTTAAAAATCACAGCAGGTTGTACAGCAGCAAAGTTCCCCATACTGTTCTTTGCAGCCATGGAACAGGGGAAAAACTGTCATGTCCTCTTAGCCAAGAGAAAATCCTGACATGAACAATCTCTAATGACTTCACTCCAAATTAGGAATGGATCCTCTGTAAGAACAGCTTGATTTCAAGTGTGTTTCATATTTAAATATCTCAAGGAAAAAAACGTGCAACAGGAGGAGGCTGTTTACTGCATTTAGTTGCCATGACACCGCTGTTTCTAGAGATGGGCGTCAGGAGTTCTCTTGCAGAAGAGTGTGTCTAAAGCAAGGATAATGGCTACTGTTTCAGAGTTCCCAACACCAGCAGCAGCACTTCTTGTGACCCAGCAGTAGGAATGGTTTCTATTCGGACGGAGTTCTAAATGTAAAGTGGCAACGGAGGCATTGGGCACTTTGTCATTTCCTTTATCTGTAATATACAGGAAGTAAGTTGTACTGCATTTCACCTTGAAGAACCTCTCTCTTCTTTTATCACCATATCCAATATGGATTACCTACCAAAGAGTGACATATATAAGGAAGAGTCAAAACATCAGTGCTGCGGCAGACATATCAGGGGCTGCAACATCATATGTAGTTATATTAGACTTGACCTGGCTGTGTGGTCACACCACATTTAATCATCAAGCGACTGAGCCCAGGTAACTTCGTAAAGGCAAGAACAGTTTCTGACACCTTCCCCCATTCCAGGAATCATTAGCCCTGTGGATTATTTTTCTTTTATAGTGTACTAAACAGTTTACTTTAAGTGCTATTTAAGGAGAGGCACTGGGCAATGTCACATCCTCTGAATCCAAACAAATGTTCCTCAAACACTTTCAAAATTTCCCCTGCTGATCAAGCGGTATTTCCATTCTTAACTACTGGCACTCACTTTCTTTTCCAAATCGAAATAGTAGAAGCCTAAATTGTGAATACTTTCTCCAGTCAAAGGGCCAAAAAGATCCAAACAGATACACTTGAAACACCTGCTCATCATCCCTCCAGTTCCTGCAACATCACGGCTGACTGTTTACTGACAACGTCTCAGGCATTCCGGGCGGGACATGCCAGTCGGACAGAAAGAGGCACGCACGGCCGTCTTCATTAATATTTTACAAGGGCGATCGATACGGTCCAGCTAACACTTGCCGACGAGCACTGGCCTAAAACTTTGCATAACCACGAGAGAAATGCAAAGATTTGCACCTCGTGAGTGAGCCCTTTGGCCCAACATTGGTGAGTGTTCCAAGTGCATAATGCAGTGCTCTCCGGGCAGGCCAGAGAGAGCCGTGTGCTGGCAGGTTTTCACTGCAGCCAAACACCAGAGCAGGTGATTTCACTGCTAAGTGCCTTCAAAGAGGAACCCAGGAGTGAAAACACCTGTGGTCGTGTTGGGTTGGCACTTGGAGGCGACTGGTTGGAGACCGCTTGTAGCCTCAAAGCAGGGAAAAAAAAAAAAAAAATCATCATTTTAGGGCAACAACCTCAAAGGGGAGTGGAGACGCTCTAAGTAAATGCCATTTGGCACAGGCTTCGAAAAGCTTTACTGTCGCACGTACTGCTGAACTCTCACTGCTCTACCATTAAGTTCATCTATCATTAACCAGGGCCAGTGCTGCCACACTAAGGCATGTCAAATACTTGTTCACACTGTAGTAAATATATTGCTACCAGTCATGGAGGAAGGGTCACAGAGGTCCGATACCCTGCCGGTGCTGGGGGTCGGGGGCGTGGGGTGGGTTTGCACAGTGCACAGACAACATAGATTGTGTGAGACAGAAGGAGGGAGACAGAGCTGTAAATGCAGCATAACATCACAAAGAGCTTGCCAACCCTTTCCATCCCTCAGTCTTACTACTGAGCGTCCTCTCAGTACAGGATGAGTGGGTTCAGGCTGGGTCAGAACCGGCAAGGACCAGGCAGGAGGAAGAGAGCCCAGTCCTGTCGACACTAGGACGGAGTCGAGAAGGGGGTCGGGCTGGAGTTGTAGTTGGCGGACTTGACAATGGTGATGACGCTGGTGGTAGCCACCTTGCCTGGCGACAGGGGCCCGTGGGTCACAGTCCGGGCGAAACACTGCAGGGCCTCATACTTGGCTCGCAGGGCGTCCAGCTCCAACCTCATGCTGGCATTCTCGCGGGCCAGCTTGTCCACCTCCTGCTGCAGCTCTATCTTTTGTCTCTCCAGCTCCTCCTTCTGGGTGACACGCTTAATGCGGCAGCTGGCGGCATATCCCCGGTTTTTCAGGGTCCGTCGCCGCTGCTTCAATCGCACCACGTCCTCCTTGGTCAGCCCACGCAGGTGCTGGTTGAGCTCGCGCACGGACATGGCCACCAACTCATCGTCGCTGAGCGCCGGGGCATTCTCGCCCGCCTCCCTCTTGACCTGCAGGACACGCACAGCGGATGAGGAACAACGCAACGTCCGGATCCAAGTCCGGTGACGCACAGTTCAAACCTTACTTCTCACTCACCTTTAAAGCTTTGCTCGTCTTGAAATGAGTCGTCATTCCCTGCATGCAGACAACTGGCCAGAACCTCACAGAAGACACACTGAGAAAGGGAAAGGGGGAAAAAAAGGAACAACTGGCTAAATATTTAATTAATATCTTCGCTACATGTGGTGTTGAGTGGCTGAGCGTGGCTGACAACCCTGGAACAATTATAGTTTCAGAAAAAGTGATTCAGACAGGCCGAATTTGATACACAAGGAACTGTGGGGTGGGGAAAAAAAAAAAGATTAGTTTTAAGTATCACAATTTTTATGGGATGAGTTTAAAAATTGATTTTCTGCACAGAATCACAATATTTTTACATATTTTCGACGGTAAAATAGTCGGTGACGATGCAACGTCATAGCCTGGAAAAAGCAACTTTTCGTTTGGGATGTTCACTGTTGCTGCTTCCCCATCTATGGGGATGTGCATAAGCATCTCAACTTGTCTACCGTCACAGGTAGATTTTTTACTAAAGTCTTAATGCAGAACCTGGGGGAGGAATCTTTTCCCAGACCGGTTAAATTGCATCATTCTAAAAGGTTATTGAGGAATGTTTGCCCGGTAATGGCAAAAATAAATGACAAACCCATCTGAACAAATCTTCAGAGTGCTCAATGATGTCCTGCTGCGTTACAGTACGACTCGGTGACATTTCACAGGGGTTTTGACAAAGAAACAGTCCGTCACAGAGCTAAGCTGCTGTGTTAGATAATGGATAAACCTCCTTCGTACAATAATTCACATGACTTTAGGGGTGGTTCCTGGGAATCGGTTTGAGTGGATTATTCCATCCTCTTACAAAAGCAAGGAAAGCGGAAAACAGCAGATGTTTGGCTTTACTTCATTACAGAAAAAAAAAAAAATCCGATGAGCAGACACGGCAATTAAATCAGACAGGGCCTTAAATCAAAGTTTATTCACACGGATGACTCATCTGAATACTTCTTCTACTAAAGTATGGTGCGGATACCAGGTACAACATAACATTGTCAGTCCTCCAGCTAAATCCACTTCAGAGGCATCACAACATTCCAGGGTGACGTCATGTGTCAATATTTGCATTCGCGTGTGAGGGCCGCAGATGCCAGCAGGGGGCAGCATGCCACCCTTTGCTCCTTGGAGAGGAGGGCCAATGACAATGTAGTTCACTAGACCAAGCAGGATTAGAAACAGGCAACCACTCTCCCTCTTCATGGGCCTGTGTGTTTAAGCCCCGTGCTCGTTACAGTGAGGCACATGCTCTCCAGACTGCTGCCATGGCCAAAAAAAGCGAGAGCGCTGAGCTGTTGATCCTGTGAGAGGCACACATCCCCCAAGGCTCCATTTCAGGACCGGCAGGCCAGCCGTGACCACGAGCGCACTGTTCCATGCTCGACTGCTACCATGGAAACGCCCTGCGAATGGGCGTGGGAGTGTGAGTCACATGGTCACCAAGAGGGTAAACAAGTCTCATTCATAACCACAACACAGCCTTTACATAGATCTCAATCGGTAGCCGATGAATTAAAGGCACCCTTTGTACAAATGCTATCACTCTTTTTTTTCTTTCTTTTAATGAGCTTTCTCGTTATTCGGTGACTGCCCCGCACATTCACTGCAGCGCTGATTGTTTGTAGACTGTTTCTCTGGCCGTCAGTCCACGCTGCCTCCTCATCAGATATTAAAACAGACCTTATCAGCGGGACAGTTACAGTTATGCTGAACTTTACAAGGCAGTAAACGCGCATGTGGAAAATTCCTGGAGATAGAGTGTCACAGAGAAATACTTTCCTGTATAGTCACTGGTGTATTTTTGCTGCGGGACAATGCAGTCTGTCGGTTCAGAGCCCGGTCTTGCTGCCTGGATCCTCTTACACTGGGCTTTCCTGAGCCGTTCCATGCCCTTATTTAACTCTGGTGGATATATTTAGCCTGCAGTGCTGACACGAGTTTCTGCCAACTAAAGAATTTAAGTGAACATGCGATAAGTGATACTTCAGTAAGAGGGCGAGCATTCTCTGCAGCCCCGTCAGGCCCAGCTTTCATGGAAGAAAATCGTCTGGGTGTGGCTGTTCTTTTTGGGATGTTTCTCGTGCTTTCGAATGCCACGACTGTAGGGCTAATGCAGCGCTTTGGCATGAAGAAGAGCAACTTTAGCATGCTTTGATGCGACGTGAACAGTCAGTCACTGTTCGTACGAACACGTCACCAGAATGTGCCCCTGTGTTTTTGCGGACGAACCTGGAAGAATCCTGACTTGGAAAGTAGAGAGAGGGAAAAAGATTGCACCGACCACAAGAGCCACAACTCTTGTTTAGGGATTTAAAGAACAGCTGCTGCCCCGTCTGAGATCTTTCACTTGTTTTGCCAAGCTTATAGGAAAGCATTGCATAATTGAGATTTCAGAGGCTTCAAACAAGGATGAGATAAAATAGGACGTTCCTCGACTGCACGTCGGCCTAAAGAGGCTAACGTAAGTGGTATTGCATCAGAGGGGGTCCCTGTGTTTGCTCCTTGCAAAGATCACGGAAAAGTGGCGTGGGGCCTCCCTCTCTTCATACAAGAGGCCTCCGGCTTGAACCAAGAGGCCAGGTTGTTTCGCTGACATTCTTCAGGCATGTGTTTATGTTTTTGCAACCCAAAGAGGGACACGGTTTTCCTGATCAAAATGTGAGAGTTTCCTCAGAGGGAGAAAAAAAGCAAAGCAAAAGAAAGCCATGTATCTGGCAGCGGTGCCACGGTCGAGAAAACAACTCATATAGGGTTTTCAAAACAGTATAAAAAAGAACATTGGGAAAATGCCTCAAAGAAAAAGCCACAGATGGAGCTTAAAGAACAAAAACCACAAATCCTGAGTGAACACACATGTTGCGAGCCCTCACATGCGCGAATCTCCACTGGAGAGGGAACGGCCTGAGTACGTCCTGCAATGCACTCGGCCACGGGGGGGGGTGGAGTTCCAATAATTCCACTCGAAAAGCAACGGCTGCAAAATTCACGAAATGTCTGGAATTCTGACGCGTCTCACCTCCTTCGCTTGCCCAAACAGATCGAAAGGCAGCCTGCGCGCACACGTGTGCGGGTCAGGAGACGGCGGCCTTTGTGCCAGACACTGTAAACATGGCTCCGACTTTCAATGTGCCCCCCCACCGTTCTCACACAGCACAAAGGTTAAATATCACAGACTGCTCAGGGCGATCCTGCGATGACTGATAACCAAACATGTGTTATTCAGCCAGCCGCAGTGCTGTCACGTATCCGGTGTGACGGACCGGAACCAAGGCGTGACGTGAACACAACTCGTCAGCTCGGCGTCCATTCCTCCACGCACTTCACGGCCACGGCCGGTTGTCCGGACCACGCCTCGTTTGATGTGGAAAGCAGAATGTTTTCTGCTAAATCGGCCTTTTTTTGATCTCGGGTGTGCGCAGAACTTTGAAGAAGGGCCGACCCCTTCGGGCCTATATTTGGGACGCCTAAAGGAAAACTGAAAGGGCCATTGCAAAAGACTGACTTTCACATGGGCCACAACAATACGATATATTTAAGGCGAAGTCAGTCAAATGAACGCGTATCATCGGTGCCTTTTGACCACCGACGCCTCATGTCTGCTCTGGTTCGAGGCTGCAGGTAAGCGTGGGGCCCATCCTCCTCTGCTAAAATAAACAGCATATCAAAGACTGGTGATAAATGCAGATTTGGCTTATCTGGACTTTAAGTTTTTCTGTTTTTCGGTTCGGAGGCACAAAGCAGACTCGTCGCCCTCGACGGCCAGATATAGTCTGGTCTGAGAGAGCTCTTACCTTCCTTGCCTTTTTATCAGGGAGGCGGAGGGATTTCTTCACAGACTGGCCTGCACGGCCCCGCGCTCTTTCTCCAGCGCAGCACATTCGGTGGGATATTATGTGAAGGAAATGGAGAGCATAGCTGAGCGGTGACTCATGCTGTTTACTGGTAAAAGCGACGACCAGCGGCAGGGAATCACGCCCGCCCGATCTGACGTTTCCTGGAAAATCCCGTTGTTTCACAGGGAGGAAGGAAAAGTACACAAAATTGGAAGTGGTTGGCATGACCACTGGAACTTTTGTGCGGAAAAGGAGGAGAGCTTGCCGAATGTCTGAGCAAAGACTTTCTCCTGTCCAGGGACAGTGGGATTCTGAAAAAAATGCCAAGAGTACAAAAAACAAGAACATAACATCCATCTTTTATTACCACCAGGTAACCGATAATGTGTCGCACAAACACATCCAAGACAAACCAACCCAATGCTGGGCCTCGTGCCTGAAAGTTCCATTAATAATCATCCCTTCCAGTCCAGGTTTCCGTGCTTTTCCTTCACAACAGCTAGCTGAGGCAGTGGCGCGAGGCCAGAGCCGGTATGAAAGCAACGCTCGCATTTTGAATGCCGTGGAGCTTTAAAAGCGCTTGTGTTGCCGCAAACGTGCAATTTTGGGGGTCACAGCGGAAGCGGGAAGTTGGCCCCACTGAGAGGCAGCAAGGAATCCCCGATAATGCAATGTCACAAAACAAATAAGTAAACAAGCAACACGCGCGCACCTCTGCCCACAGTGGGCTGGAAGGCAGCTGTCATTCTGACAGGAGACGCAGGAAGGGCCAGGGTGCAGATCAGCGTGGGTGGCAGAGGGAACCGTCTCAGACGCCGTGTGACCGTCAGGGAGTCACGTTGGACGGACGGACCGCGGGCCCGTTAACACGCTCCCCTCCGCCTGGCGTGTTCGGCTGCAGATACTAAATCGCCGGCTGCCAAATCAAATAACCAAAAACTTCCTCGTCTTTTTTTTCCAGTAAGAGGGGCAAAACGCATCATAGCGAACGTGAGTCATCGCACATCTGACCGCAACTATTTCACTTTCACAACACTCCGCCACAAACACGCTCTGCAGTCACTTTCATCCGCCGGCGATGGGGCGAGATGAGAAATCGTATCTGGTGACAATTAGAGCTCATCCAGTTGTTTCCTTTTATAGGGGAGGAGGGGCAGCCTTCTCCCAGTGTGCTTTGTCACTGTCACGGGCTGAATGAGTCAGCTGCTGGTCTCCATCCAGGGAAGACATCATCTCTTTGGTGACTGAACCACATGTTCACCTCATGTCGGGGAATCACAACGGCCGCGGCCCGCTCGTCGATCCCGGCGGCCTCTAAAGGTCACCAGTCCGGGTCGGGGGGGGAGGAGAAATGCTCAAACGCGGGCAGCCGCTTGTCTAAACTTACAAAAAACAAAATAAATGCCGTTGTTCTCTCACAGAGATAAAGATGTCCTCATCTTTATCTCCGTGAGATAGTCATTAAAATGACGTAAGCCAGCACATGGTCACAGGAAGATAAAACATTTCCTTACTGAGGGGGGGATGTAAGGATTGAGCTGCCCCCTGGGCCAAACTGAGGGGTTCCTGTCTCGTCCGTGGGCCCAGATCGGCCTTGGTGGTCCGACTTCACGTCGTGCCCTTTGTCCCACATGTCTCAAATGCAGACCACGTGTTGTTTGTAGCGGACCTGAATGAAATCCCGCGTTAAAAACCGAGCGTGCCAGAACCGAAGGGGGTGTGGGGAGGTTTAAACGGCATTTTTCTTGTTGTTCTTGTTGTTCTTGTTGTCCAACGGAGCCGCGTTTATTTCACTTCCACGTTCCTCATTCGAGTGACAGAAAGTGGGCCGAGAAATAAACAGAGTGAGTTTAAAATAAATAAATAAATACATACACGGCATTTTTAGCGAATCGTCGCGTAATAACCCAGTAAGGACGTTTCATACTGTAGCGTAACGATAACTTTAACAGTAAATACTGTGTTTTTATTTTGTAAAAAGCATGCGATTTCCTCACGTCGAGCTTGACGTCGTGTTTACTGAACGCGCGTGCGTTCCGCCCGTGAAATACAACAACATCACAAAGAGACGCACACGTGTTAGAATCTTACAGTCAACAAGCTAAACGAATGGAACAAAATAAAACAAACGACGAGAGCAGAAAGAGGCACTTGTTCGACGTTAGATTGTTGATGGAGTAGAGTTTTGGGGGGCTCTCTCACGCACGCACCGTGTTGTGTTACTCCGACACAACACGTGTCCGCGCGGCTCGGAAAACCTCCGCGAAGTCCGACTGCTCGGAACCG
>KV751374.1:316122-342264 GCA_001698575.1 Mola mola | reverse complement strand
GGGGGGGGGGGCAGAAAGTCAAAGAAGAAGAAAAAAAAGGAGAGAAAAAGGGGAGAAAACAGGAGGGGAAGAAAGAAAGAAGCTCACCTCTGTGGACGCGGCTGTGCGTGAGAAATGCGGCGGCCGGGGAAGTTGCCTCGGTTTGGGGTTACGCGTCCAGCAGGCGCGCAGCCGTGTGTCCTCGCGCCGAATCAACTACAAAACAACAACAATGTACCAACATTCCACGCGCTGCTTCCGCAAGCACCCGCGTCACCGATTCCTCGTGACCGCCCCCTCCATTCATGAAAATAACTTTCTGCTGACGTCAGTCCGGGAAGGGGGGCGCGCGCGAGGCCATAAATAGAAGATGGATTCTGCCGGCGGCCGCTTTTGCTTACTTTACACAAGTAATCCGCGCGGAGTCAGCTCCAGGAGCTCCGGGAGCTCCGGGAGGAGGCGCCGACCCCGCTCCCGGGAGCAGACATGTGCGCGCACGGGGACAAAACAGCGACCTCCTCCCTCCATCCGACTTTGGGAGCAGAGGCTGCATTCCATTCCTGGGGAAAGTATGTGGAGTAGTAGCCCGGCAGTCACAGGATTTCTCTTATTTTAACTGCGCCGCCGCCAGCATCCCGGCACAGGTTATTCTGGGCAATTAAGCACCGGATGTCGACATGTTGGGCCGGAATGGCCCTTTAAGGCCCCCCTGGGCTTCCCTCTTACCTCCACTTTTAAGTTATTTCAACAACAAGGCCGAAAGGGGAGCGAGGGGCTCGTAACGATCCCCGGATAGACTATTTCAGTGCCACTAAGCCACAATAACCCAAATGAAAAAGAAATATTCCCCTTTATGTGTGAGGAACAGGCGACGCACACAGAAGCCAACAGGTGTCCGTGCAGAAGGATGACACGGATGTTGTGTCACCTGAAAGAACAGATGAATAAACAACTGTGGACACTAGAAAACAGTGGTTTAGTTTAGTTAACCAACATTTGCTTCAGGTCGTTTTGGACGGTATAAGATGCAAGAATCACGGCCTCGTGTTTGTGGGTCTGTGAGATCACTAATGTCAGCATCCTCACAACAACAAACACGTGTGCAGGGAAGGGAAACATCCTGTGAGTGTGTGTGTGTGTGCGTGCGCGTGTGTGTGTGTGTGTGTGCGTGCGTGCGTGCTGCAGGAATCTTTACGCTTCATTTATCCGCGTGTGTGTGCGAGCTCAAAACTTCTGCCTTTACATGCTGAAAGAGGTCAAACAACTTCAGAAGTACAAACCAACGGGGGGGGAAACCCGCTTTAATAGGCCGCAATGGGCCATTTGGGAGACGGGCAGCCTAAAAAGGCCATTTTAGGTTCAAATAAGCTCCATTATTGAATTATTTCTGCTCCCCGCTGGTTTTCGTTTCAGGGTGGAGCCGCTGGAAAGACAAATAAGGAAGCAAAGACGGATAATTCTAATTGTGACCTTAACGTGGAGTGTGACTAATAGATGACTCGTTTAAAAAAAATGGGAAAAGTTTCGCAAGAGTTACTGTGCAGGCAGATTTTTATTGTCCGGAGGATGTCCCTTTCATTTCTCCTTTCTTCAAACAAGACGGTTTTTGCAGTGAAAAGGCTTCTCTCTTGTTTTATTAGAATTGAGACGAGGCCTTCTTCAGAATCTCTGCATGGAGCAGATCGCTCACAGAGGGCTCCAGTTACTTATTCATTCATTTGTTTGTTTGTTTTTAACGGGAATAAACTCCATCAGACGTGGGGTTCGGGCTCTTGTTTCCTTGCGTCGTCGCGCTGCGCTGAGCTCCTGTTCTCACTTTGACACATACGTGAATTAATAACGCGCGACGTCATGCCCCCCTATGTCACCGCCGCTTCAGGGGAAGAATATTAATAAACTAATTGATCATGATGCGTTGCAGAAGTAGCTGTAACCACCTCCACTAGTTGCAGTATCAATGGGGGCGCCTGAACAATAATGCATCAGATGCTAAATAAAACTTCTTTTTTTTTCTGGAAATGTTCACTTATTATGTCAAGTCCATTTACTTTTGGTACTCCGAGTGCGTTTTGTTGTGGATACTTCTGTATTTAGGCCTCTGATTAGATTCCAGACGATGTAAAGAAAAGATTTGATGAGATGAGATGAGATGAGATGAGATGAGATGAGATGAGATGAGATGAGATGAGATGAGATGAGATGAGATGAGATGAGATGAGATGAGATGAGATGAGATGCCCTGAGGAGGTTAAATATTAGATGAGATGAGATGAGATGAGATGAGATGAGATGAGACGACCCTGAGGAGGTTAAACATTAGATGAGATGAGATGAGACTAGATGAGATGATAAAATCCTGGCGGAATCACAGTTCGCTCTAAGTCAGAGAATCAGAGATTATGTCATTCTGAGATGGGATCAGTAGATTAAATTAGCGACAAAACGTGACGAAAATAAAGGAGATGATCATAGATTAGAGGTTGAGGAGATGAGGATGGGGATTTGGAAACATTATGTAATGAGAATGGGATGGGAGCAGACTGGCTCGGCTCATGTAATGAAAACAAATGAAATGAGGACGTAGTGCGTCCGATCAGACGTGAGAATCAATTAAAGCAGATGAGAATGAGATTAAATCAAATGAGATGAGAGTGACCCGAGTGCAGAAAATAGTTCAGTGGAATCAACCAAAAAGAAAGGAGATATTCACGGGTAAAGTGTTCCTGCAGAATCTGGCTGTTGTCAAGAGAAAGAGAGGAAGAGTTGCTGGGACCAAGTGTCTGCGTGCAGGACCTCCGCTCGTAGATCAGTCTGGTATCCAGCCGTGCAGCAGCGCCACATGCAGCATTTGCTGTCCTGCTGGTACCTGCTGGTGTCCGCAGATGACCCGGCGCGACATGTGGGAGCTGCCGTTGGCCCCGCATGCTGTGGGGTCTCGGCTCTTACTGGCAGGTTCACATTACAGGAAGTCACACTGACTCACTCATCTCGCTCCATCCTGACTCAGACTGTTGAACTCAGAAATCTGATCTGGCACCGAGGGGCCTCCCGTTGTTAGGGGATCACTGTTCTTTTTTCATCTTCTTCTTTTTCTTCTCCTTTCCAAGTGCTTTAAAATATTAGACAGTTAAAGGCTGATACTGAGACCGCAGCACAGTCTTTTAAACTGAGGTAATGACTCGAGTAAATCACGCTGGATTTTTAAATAAAACACTGTATTCCGCCAAGTCTTTTTCAAATGTTCGGGGGAATGGAACTGAGGATGCCTGACGGCTTAGACAGCTGCACAATTCCAGCGAGCAGGAGAATTGCTTTCGCAGATTTGGAGACTTCCCATATGACACACGGTTTAATTTGGAAGGCCGGCGAGACATTCCACTGACTTCACCGAAACGTGTTTCGTATGAAAACACTTTATGTAACCAGCTGGCAGGTTGGCGGGAGCTGCATGGAAACGAACATGGTGAAGTTACAGTAGTGGCTCCGTTCTGCAGCCCCATCATGTCATCACCGGCATGAAATGAAGAAACTGACGGGCGGCTTGCAGGAGTTACGTTAAGTTCTATACCATTGCAGCTGTAAGACACGTTTGAGGCTACAAACCTTTTTTTCAGACAAACATAAATCGGGATGACAAATTGCATTTCTCAGCATTAAATCCCCATTGCTTTTTTTGGGTGATTCACAGACATGAACTTTCCCGATGCACTGAGGTGGAAAAAAAAAAACAACAAACAAAGCAAAACAACTGTGTCCTGATTTGTTTTTAAATCCCAATGGTGTACTGCTGAGTGATATTTGAATCCTTTTTGTTATCTGTTTGGAAACAGCACTCTTAAAGGCGCTCTTCTTGTTTTCGCTGGCCTTTATCAAAACCACCACAAGGAGTTTTTATTTTGTCTGTTCAAACCAAAGTCTAGATTTTCGTTCATATCCATTGACGCTCATGCATTTGCAAGAAAATGAAAAATTCTTATTCTGGTAAATTCTTATCCTGCCTCAAGTGTTCAATGAAGGACGGACGACGCTGTCTGAGTGGAGACTTCTGCCCCCTTGTGGTGAATCTTATGTCTGTTAGACGTAAAGTCTTCGATGCTTTTTAGGCGTGAAAGCAAATCCATTCTATAATATTTTTAAAAATAGATGAACGACATTTTATTAATGTTTAGGCTTTATTACATACTTTTACTTTATCTGGTGGAAAAAAAAACAGCTAATGATTCATCCTTAAATAAATGTATACGTGAAAATAAACTATACGAGATAATATACATGTTTCATATGGATTAAAAAAATGTGTCCATAAATATCTACAAAACAGGCTACACCATAAATTACACATGTGCCGTTTTGATAACGTCATCCCAATATTTGGTTCAACAGAAAGGCTTTCAAACCAGCTTGTGCAAATCAGCAAGGATCTAGGATCTAGGATCAAGGATTTGTATGTCTTCATAAAGTTATTTTAGTAAAGGTAGCTTGTGCTTTTAAATGCGCTTCGACAAACAGATTGTTTGTGCTTGCAACACATTTCATGGTTTCTAAACTCTGACCATGAGATGGCAAAATATCCACTGACACAGACACTAGTGTCTTCAAAGTTTTCCCATGGACTGATGGAAACTACCACGTTAAAACTGGATACAGTCGAAATAGTGACATCTGCTGGACAAAAATTGCTAATTTTTTTTCTTTGGTACACCGAAAAGCATAAAATTATGAAGAAACATAAATATAATTGAAAGTGAGTCACTCCTGACACCTGCTGCATTATCTTTAGAATTCATATTCCTTATAATCTAGGAGCTGGCTAAATATTCCAACACTTTCTGGTTGTATCTCTTGATATCATTCTAATTATACTAGAGATAACTCGTTAGTGCCCTCCAGCGGTCATATTGGCTAACTTCAGCACTACCATATTCGGAATTTCACTTCGAAAGTATTAACCGGAAATGTACTACGTTGATACATCTATTTCGATGTGTAGCTGTAGTCTTTGCGAAATACTGCCCTCCAGTGGTCCTTATACATAGTTACGACTCTGCCTTCCGTTTAATTAAAACAATATTTGAACGCTTGTCACACATAATTGGATTAGACAGCTATATAACTATACAACTGTTACTAAGCTATTGTGATTCTAATGTAGCTAAGGTATATTTTTCGTTGAAATGATGGTCTCCTGGTGGTCAGAGTGAATTATTAAATCAGTAGAGGCACTTCTCTGGCATCAAGTTATGGCTAATAACTTAACGAGTTCCATTTCCGGTGAATTTTTTTAAAGAAAACGTCTTGGCATATACTATTGACAAAACGCAGCGGTGTATCCCTCAAAACAGACTTAACAGGGGATGAAGATATATGTAATAGTTTGATGGTTTTGCAGCTAAGCAGACAGTTTCAGCTCTAGAGAGGTTATTCTGAAGACAGTGCTGACTGCTCCCTGGCACCGGGCGGCGCTGTTGTTAGCGAACAGGCGTGAAACCGTGAAGACGAAGAAGTCAACAGAACTGCTGATGGCTCAGAGTCGGCAAACGTTATTTGTTTTTTTTATTAAAAAGGTATCGTTTAAGATCATCACGATTCATTTCATGAGACAGAATAAACACATGTCTTTATTCTAATTAAAGACGGACAATATTCAGGGAAAATTACGCCGTCGTTCACTGTCAGTGCACAGCTGAGCTAGCTGAAGATGCTAACAGCTTCAGTCGTAGTTGTTATCGTTAGCCTAGCCTCCCTAGGATGGCAGTTTTTGACCAGTATGTAACGCAAATGTAATTAACGGCGTACGTACCGTGAACTAAGACTCCATGCAGCCTTCTGCTACTCTTGCTCTGTAACGTTATTTTCCCTACCTTGTGATGCGGTTCACAATCTTAAATAACTGATTGATGCTAGTGGTAGTCAAGTTAACTTGTTGTCTTCTGTCTGTTTTCTTTTCCCTGATGCACAGACCCGTCTCCGTTAGATAATGTCACCCTCGTAACCTGCTGGGAATTTGACGCGATCACAATGAATCGACCCAAGCCCACAGCCCTCAGGCGCCCCAGTACTGCAAAACCATCAGGTTCGAAGCCACCTCCAGCCTCCTCTTGACTGTTGTTTTCTTAAATGTCAACTTACTGTAACGCTTGCTTTCCCCAGGTCACCCTCCGCCTGGAGATTTCATTGCTCTGGGGTCAAAGAGTCAGGGAGGGGAGCCCAAAGCCCCCGCTGTCCTCCTGAAGCCAGCATCCACAGGTCTACCTGCCGACCGCAAGAGGGAAGCGTCCTCCACTCTGCCCTCCTCATCGGGTCTGTCCAGCCTGACCAAGCGGCCCAAACTGTCCACCACCCCTCCCGTCAGCGCTCTGGGACGACTCGCTGATGTCGCAGCCGTGGACAAGAGGGCAATATCACCCTCAATAAAGGAGCCCTCGGTGGTACCTATTGAGGGTAAATGAATGGCACTGAAAAGGCTTTCATGGGTAAAATGTATACTGGGAGCCCAGAAGGGGTTAAAACTTGTCTTTATTTCCTCATAGTGTCACCAGCAGTGCTGCTGGATGAAATTGAAGCCGCTGAGTCTGAAGGAAATGACGATCGCATCGAGGGACTGCTGTGTGGCGCCGTAAAACAGCTCAAGATGAACCGAGCCAAGCCTGACATAACGCTCTACCTAAGTCTCATGTTCTTGGCCAAAATCAAGCCCAATGTTTTTGCTACTGAAGGAATTATTGAGGTAAGATTTGGAACATGGTGACTGACGCTGCATAATATCCATGTCTCTTGTGTGTTCCCTTGTTTTTGACCAGTTTTTTAATTGCAAAATGGTTAAGTTTTGGTGCATGAATATATAGTAAAATTAAACAACAACAAAAAAAAATTATTCCCCTCAAACTTCCTTTAATTTGACATTTTAACCGTGTAATTGTTCAAGAATCATCCTTTTTCTCTCTCTGTAACTGAAGACTTTGTCATAAAAACACTTTTGATATTATATACAGACACTGTTTGCCTTTGCAGAGAACTTTTACCCAAACTGAACTTCACAGATGAAATGTGACAGCAATTTTTTTTTCTTTTTTTTTCAACTTTTCAGGCTTTGTGCAGCCTCTTGCGTCGGGACGCTTCGATCAACTTTAAAGCCAAGGGGAACAGCCTCGTGTCTGTTCTCGCTTGCAATTTGCTGATGGCAGCCTACGAGGAGGACGAGAACTGGCCGGAGATATTTGTTAAAGTGAGAATCACCTTAACACACAAAACCAAATCTCTTTTATCGACCAGCGTTTTCCTGCAGCCGTGCAGGAACTCTTCGTCATTCTAGGATGTCATTTCAGGTGTACATTGAGGACTCCCTGGGGGAAAGAATCTGGGTGGACAGTTCTCACTGCAAGAATTTTGTTGACAACGTCCAGACTGCTTTTGGGACAAAGATGCCCCCAAAGAGCATGCTGCTGCAGGCTGACACTGGCCGCTCTGGTGGAGATCTCAGTGCAGGTAGGTTACATTAAGAAGACGCACACGCCTGATGAATGTTAGGGTTGCTGCTGCAGAAAATGAGTTCTGATTGGTCTGATGGTTGTGTTTTTAGGTAGCAGCCCTCATCCCTCAACCCCGGATGAGGATGACAGCCAGACTGAATTGCTGATAGCTGAGGAGAAACTCAGCCCTGAAGATGAAGGACAGGTCATGCCGAGGTACGAAACACCACTTCAGGTTTACATTTTTTATTGTATTCCTTAAATATAGCACAACTAAATTGCTGAGTTCCTGATCCATTTGGCCTTGTACTTCAAACTTTACTTCAGGTATGATGAACTGGCAGAGAGCGTGGAGGACTACGTGCTTGACGTCCTCAGGGATCAGTTGAACCGCAGGCAGCCGATGGACAACGTGTCCCGAAACCTGCTGCGTCTGCTCACGGCCACGTGTGGCTACAAGGAGGCGCGGCTGATGGCCGTGCAGAGGCTGGAGATGTGGCTCCAAAACCCAAAGGTGAGGGACAAATTTCTTGAAAGAACCCACTTGTGTCAGTATTTTAATGGGCAACAATGTGTAGTGAAGTACTGCATATTGTCAGTTAATTTCAAGGTGTAGGGTTGCACCATCCTGGATCAGAACCCGATACAGGTATTGGATTGGATTGGTCCTATGGTGACAGTTGCTGTCCTGGAATAACAGATGATTTGTCAGAGTATCTAACTAATGTGGGAAAGAAATGCAAGTGTGAAGTTATTGAGTGGTTCTTGGAAAAAAACATCACCTTGCAGAATCTGTTCTGACAGCAGAAGTTCGTGATCTGCGGTTTTAGATGTTTCGTTTCGTTTCGTTTTCTGCCGCTTATGTACATGTGGACAATCTGAAACCACAGTTGGTAATTGTGTCATACCCAGAAACATGTAGAGACATGTAGAGTTTTCCTTTATCTAGTTCAGATTAACTGATGTTTATTTGTTAGGCGGTAATGTTTTGATAACCCAATGCAGTTAACTTACTGTTACTAAGCGAACATTAGCTAGCTAACGTCAGTCAATAATCTCATTTTATCCTTTACTCCATTTGATGTATCGTTCAGTAGCTGGCTAGCTCCTGCCAGGATTCATGAATTTTAACAATGGCTATAATGATTTGACAGTAATAATTTAATTTATTCACTCTTAGATCTCGATGAAAACCATAACAGTTAGATTTCAACTGAAGGGTTTTCATTTCAGATTCTTAGACAAAAGGTGATAACATTTTTACGAAAATCTTTAATTAATTTTTGCACTTTTTACTTTTCATCTTTGCAATGTGTCTTTAGCCTCCTGAGAAAACAGCAATACGCCTGTTTTGTGTCTGTTTTTAAAGATGAATGTTGATCACTGTGTTTGATCAGCTCACTTCATTTGTTCTTGCCCCTTCACAGTTGACTCGACCAGCTCAAGACCTCCTCATGTCTTTGTGTATGAACTGCAACACTCACGGAGCAGACGACATGGAGGTGATCTCCAGCCTGATCAAGATCCGTCTCAAACCCAAAGTCCTCCTCAACCACTACATGCTGTGTGTCAGGTCTGCGTAGGGTCTCTTTACTTCTAAATCGCCAACACACAGCAACGTGCGCTAACTGGTGCTTTGCCACTGATCCTGCAGGGAGCTGCTCAATGCACACAGAGACAACCTGGCCATGATGGTGAAGCTGGTGATCTTTAACGAGCTGTCCAATGCCAGGAATCCCAACAACATGCAAGTCCTGCACACAGTGCTGCAGCACAGCCCCGAACAGGCTCCAAAGGTGAAAGAAGAGAATTGTTTGGACAGTTGATTGGAAATGATCTTACTATCGTAACGAGTTGCCAGCTTTCTGTTTTGACTCTTTTCCCCACCTTCCATCATGTCTGTAGTTCTTGGCAATGGTGTTCCAGGACCTGCTGACCAATAAGGATGATTACCTCCGCGCCTCCCGAGCTCTGCTGAGAGAAATCATCAAACAGACCAAGCATGAGATTAACTTCCAGTCCTTCTGCTTCGGTTTAATGCAGGAGAGGAAGGAGGCCAGCTATGTTGACATGGAGTTCAAAGTACGTCTATTTAAAATCCCCCAATCATTTCAGATGCATTTCTCCTGTGTTTACATTTGACTTCCTTGTTTCTCCCTTAGGAGCGTTTTGTTATCCAGGTGACAGATTTACTGACCGTCTCCATGATGCTGGGCATCACTGCTCAGGTCAAAGAAGCCGGCATTGCGTGGGACAAAGGAGAGAAGAAGAGTGAGCACTGTGTCTTTGTCCGACTGGTCTTTTTGCCTTCAGTATTAATGATTAGCTTTGCCTTAATCGCAATGTCTGGATTGTTTCAGATCTGGAGGTCCTGAGGTCGTTTCAGAATCAGATTGCTGCTATCCAAAGAGACGCTGTGTGGTGGCTTCACACCGTTGTTCCTACAATCAGCAAAGTTGGTGCAAAAGATTATGTCCACTGGTCGGTAATTGCATGTGTCTGATGTTTTAGTTTTTCTGCAGCTGCATGAGCTAATCTTGTTTTCAGCTACTCTGTATATGACCAATGTCGTTCATGTCTGCAGCCTTCACAAAGTGCTTTTCACGGAGCAACCAGAGACGTATTACAAGTGGGACAACTGGCCTCCAGAGAGCGACAGAAAGTGAGTTTTGTTCAGAATGATGTCATGATCGCGTTTTTGTCTAACTGGTCAGTCACCTCACTGAGGTTTTTCTGTTGTTCTTCAGCTTCTTCCTTCGCCTCTGCTCAGAGGTGCCTCTGTTGGAGGACACACTGATGCGCATTCTGGTCATCGGGCTGTCTCGTGATTTGCCCCTGGGCCCAGCCGATGCCATGGAGCTGGCCGATCACCTGGTCAAGAGGGCTGCTGGAGTTCAGTCCGATGGTGTGTGAAGATTCACTCTGGCTGTTTATCGTGACTAGTAATGCTGTCTGTATTATTTGTATTCTGTAAATACACAAGCATTAATTTGACGGGCAGACAACTTTTGCTACAATTATAGAAAAGTATAAACAAACAAAATTATAATTGTTCGATCGCATTCTGATATTGTTATTGATGATATGAGTTCAAATCTGTAGATTTCAACTCCCTGTTTCTTTTTAAACAGACCTGGAGGTCCTGAAAGTGGAGAGGATCCAACTCATTGATGCAGTGCTCAATCTGTGTACATACCACCACCCGGAGAACATTCAGCTGCCTGCAGGGTACTGGCTTTTACAGGCTTTTAAAAACCTTGTCAGGACACTCAGTTTGCAGCTTAGAATAACAAATGTATCCTAATATTTAAGGTACCAACCACCAAATTTGGCAATATCCACACTGTACTGGAAGGCCTGGATGCTCCTGCTTGTTGTGGCTGCATTTAATCCTCAGAAAATAGGTACAGTAAACCACTATACTCTAAATGTTGCATACATATAACTATTACAAGCTATTAGTATTTCCTATTACATATAATCTGATTTTATTTTCCTTTAGGCTTGGCTGCCTGGGATGGCTATCCTACGCTGAAAATGCTAATGGAGATGGTCATGACAAAGTAGGTGAAAGTTATCATTTACAATAAAACAGTTTGGAAATAAAAATGCTCTTCAGCTAAAACACATCATTCTTTCTGCTTCCACAGTAACTACACCTACCCTCCATGCACTGTTGCGGACGAGGACACGAAGACAGAGATGATCAACAGGGAGCTGCAGATCTCCCAGAGGGAGAAACAAGAGATCCTGGCCTTCGAGAGCCACCTGGCTGCAGCTTCCACCAAACAGACCATCACAGAGAGCAACAGCCTGCTGTTGTCTCAGCTTACCAGCCTGGATCCACAGTAAGAGGAGTTACCTCATGCACACTAGTTCATGTCTAATCCAGACAGTCTGTTAGAAGACAAAGGAAGTCATTGTCACATGAAGCCCTTTTTTCATCTGTATTAGCAGTCGGAAGGTTTAAAAGTCAAGTCAAATTCAAAGTACCTTTTATTTGTCAATTCTGCCATATGTTCAGTACATACAGAGGATTGAAATTGCGTTTCTCTCAGATCCACGGGGCAGCAAGTAAACTTTAGAAAGAAAAAAAAGAGGGAATACAAAAATAAGCTTAAAAGGGAGTTGGGTGACTTAAATCTAAAATATGAATATAAGAGTATAAGTAAAAATATAACTATATATACATAGGGACATAGCAGAAGTTACAGGGTACAACGGATTAAAGTGTCTGTAGTGCATAAGAAGGTGTGTGACTGTAAGATGAACTCAGGTTTTACTGTGTTTGTGTTCAGGGGCCCTCCTCGTCGACCTCCTCCTCACGTCCAGGAGCAGGTGAAAAGCCTCAACCAGTCTCTTCGTCTGGGACACCTCCTGTGCCGCAGCCGCAACCCAGACTTCCTCCTCAACATCATTCAGAGACAAGTAATGACCGTGTGCACACTGCTACTACTACTATTACACACTACTCACATGCCCAAACCTCTGTGTAACATCTTTGCTTGTGAACAGATTTAGGTGACAGCAGTATTACCTCAAACGTAGAAATTGTCTTTCAACAAATACATAATGTGTGTGAACTGTTCATACTATGCTGGACTTAGCACTATGTCACTACTTCCCCATGTTAAACATATTTAAATTGATAGAATGATTTATTGGGAGAAAAAACACAGGACGGGAACATAAATTGACAGAAAGAGGAAGAAATAACTAAGACTTTTGTCTTCATTGTGCACCTGTAACCACAGCACATATTCAATCCTTCACAGGCTTCCTCTCAGTCCATGCCATGGCTGGCTGATTTGGTCCAGTCCAGTGAGGGGTCCTTGGATGTGCTTCCAGTGCAGTGCCTATGCGAATTCCTCCTGCATGATGCTGCGGACGACAGTCTGCCGATTGAGGACGATGACGAGGGAGAGAGCAAAGAACAGAAAGCCAAGAAAAGACAGGTATGTTGATAATAATAATACCAGACATTACTATCCAGGCATGAGCAAGCACTTGAAATTAATATCCACTGCAGCTAATGTACTTTTTATCATCATGTATCATCCAATTAAAATATGTCTATTATTGTCATTGTACTCATGATAAATGAAAACGCTCATTCAGTCACCAAGTTAATTTAACACCAAACTTTCTCAAACTCAAAATCACCACTGAAACTTTGTTTTCTAATTTAATTCAAGAAGTTAAACTTAGATATATTTTATATTTATTTCACAGCTTTTTGTTTTACTTTTGATGATTATGGTTTATACATTAAGCAGGTACAGTGAAATATTTTGCTATTTCTGGTGGGCTTATTTTACTTTAGTAGTAGCAAAATGTAAATTAATATAGAACATTTTTACGTTCTTAACTAACATTGAAAATTCACAGTATTGTGATTTTTTGAGATGCATGAGTAAATACAGCTGTGATCAGCCCATATTGATTTCAGGTTTAAATGATCCACTTCAGGCCAACCCCACCAATTTTGACTTGGAGCAGCACCAGCTTAGAGTAAAAGTCTTTTAAGAGTGTGAAAACAGATGGTGATACTTAAGTTACTTGCTTATTTCCAAACAGGTCTACATTTGTCTTTGGTTTCTAATAAACATGCTTCATGCAAAATTTACTCTCACTTTTATTTACTGTTAACTGACTCATGACTAATTTTGAGTTATTGTCTCTCCTCACCATCAGAGACAACAAAAGCAAAGGCAGCTACTTGGACGTCTCCAGGACCTCTTGTTAGGTCCCAAGGCTGACGAGCAGACGACGTGCGAAGTGCTGGATTACTTTCTGCGCCGTCTCAGCTCTTCGCAGGTGGCATCGAGAGTGCTAGCCATGAAGGTACCACATTGGTGGCAGAATATATCATTTCCGGTAGCACCGTGTTGCTGTTTCCGTTACCTGATATATCTTTGCGTAGGGTTTGTCGTTGGTGCTGAGTGAAGGAGGCTTGAAAGATGGAGAGGAGCGTGACCAGCCCATGGAAGAAGACTCTGTGGATGCTGAGCTCTTGTCAGGCTACCAGTGGTTGCTACAGGACCTCCCAAAGCTGCCGTTGTTTGACAGCGTCAGAGGCATGACCTCCACTGCTTTGCAGCAGGTCAGTGTTGGACAGGACATACACATTCATGGAGGTTTCAGGTGTCAGATTTAAAATGGTGTATCTTGTCTCTGTATTCTTAAAGGCTATTCATGTGGAAACAGACCCTCAGATGATCAGTGCTTATCTCATCTACCTGTCCCAGCATGCACCGGTGGAGGAGCAGGCTTCTCATAATGACCTGGCCCTGGTAATAATTGAGAATTGTTTTTCTTGAATCAGCTTTGTTCTCATGGTTCTGTGCTGACTTCCTTCAATCTCGTCCTCAATTGCCCTTCTCAGGACGTGGCCCGGCTCATCGTTGAGCGCTCCACCATCATGAACAGCTTGTTCTCCAAACATTCATGCAGGCCCGAGTCTGATGCCGTGCTGTGTGCTTTTCTCCACATCTTCTCCACGTACATCAAGAGGATGAGGAAGACCAAAGAGGGAGAGGATCTTTACAGCTGGGTGAGCACACTTTGCTGGTAATACTCTTTAGCTGAGATTTCTGAAAGAGGGAAATTTGATGACAAACGTTTTTTGGTTTCTTCTCAGTCAGAGTCTCAGGACCAGGTGTTTCTGCGCTGGACTACAGGAGAGACTGCTACGATGCACATTCTTGTAGTCCATGCCATCGTTATCCTGCTAACGCTGGGGCCACCCAAAGGTAGACCTACTTTAAATCGTACTTTATAATGTTTTATTGTCAAGCAAGCTGTAAGAACACATTAACCGTTCTGTACGTTTACAGGAGAGAATGATTTCTTCTCTCTGTTGGACATTTGGTTTCCTGACAAGAAGCCTCTACCCACTGCCTTCCTGGTTGACACCTCAGAAGAGGCCCTTCTGCTGCCTGATTGGTTGAAACTGAGGATGATCCGATCAGAGGTTTCTCGGCTGGTTGATGCAGGTACAGCTTGTCATAGTACATAAAATTGTGTGTCGCACAGAACGTACGTTTTGAATTTCTCTCAGAAAAAAAAACATGTTTCCCACAGCACTGCAAGACCTAGAGCCTCAGCAGCTGCTGTTGTTTGTACAGTCCTTTGGCATTCCAGTGTCCAGCATGAGTAAACTGCTGCAGTACTTGGACCAGGCTGTCTCCCATGATCCACAGACACTGGAACAGAACATCATGGACAAGCGTAAGATTGCTTGAGATTTGTACTCTTAAAATATCCAGACTCTATCTCATTTTGTATTTCCTCTAAAATAGACTACATGGCCCACCTGGTGGAGGTACAGCATGAGCGAGGTGCCACAGGGGGGCACACTTTCCATGCGTTACTGAGCTCCTCTCTTCCTCCAGACAGAGGTTGGTGACTTCAGGTTCCCAATACTTATGCACAGTTTCAGCCGGCATTATATACAGTTTATTGTCTGTATTTAATGTTCAGATTACTCACACTGAAATTTTTTTTTGTTACTTCTAATAAAATACTTTACAACTAATCTTGGGTGCGAAGGGATTTTGTGTCAATATCTACTGTAAAGCTTCCAGGAAATGTATAAAAATATTTTAAGCTCTAAATATTTTAAAATATTTTAATAAGCCCTTGTCCTGACTGCATCCCTCCTGACAGATTCTGCTGAAACAAATAAGGCCAAAGTTACAGTGGAAATGCCTCACAGCTCTGTGAAGATGAGAGCGGCTACACAGCTTCCTGTCATTGGGCCCGACGAGGATCTAACTGGCATGCTTCTTCAGGTAAAATTTTCTCATTTTAACTATTTGGATGACGTGGAGTTTAAACAATTCTTATATTATTCATTATTATTTTTAATTCTGCCTCTTAACAAAACTTTCTTCAGTTTTATCTACTCAAGCTATTGAGTCAACTCTTTGTCAAGCTGACCTGTTTCTGTTTCCTTTGCTTTCCCAGATTTTCCCCTTGAAGGTAGACTCTCGCTGGCACGGCCCCCCGGCCAGCCAGCTCTCTCTTGCCTTGCAGCAGGCCCTGGCTAAGGAGCTCATGCGGGCCAAACAGGGCCAAATTCAACAAGGAGGGCTGGCGTTTCGGCTCCTGCAGGCTATTGCAGCGCTGCTAACTTCTGCTCATGCCGGGCCTGTTGTCGTATCAATGCACCGCAGCCACGCCCTCTCCTGTCCTCTCATGCGCCAGCTACACCTGTACCAGGTACGTTTTTCTCAAAACCAGTCTGTTGATCCACACGGATTCATAAAAATGTGATTTTTTTTTCTTCTGTTTCTTCCAGCGGCTCGTGTCCCAGGACATTGCTTTCTCCTCGCTTTTCATTAAGGTCATTGTTGAGATGTTGATCTGGTTAGACAACCCAACTGTGGAGGGAGGACCACTAAAGACTCTCCTCAAATCCTTTGCTGGTCAGAACTCTAACAAACACAGGCACAGTGATGGTAAGCAGCTCAACTTTTCATCTTTTTAGATGTTAGCATTTTATATAAACAGTGAGTGATATGTTTATCTCTCCTGCAGTGCGTACAGGCTTCCTCCACCTCGCTGAGGCTTTGACATATCACAGAGATACTGAAGTTCCACTGCGAGCCATCATTGTAATGCTGAAAGCTGGAGACAGATGTAATGCAGAGGCAGAGCTCATTGGAAAAGGTATTAGGGGAAGTCATTGTGTGGACGTGAATATGCATGATTTTGTTTGAACTGAGCACGGATTAAAACAATAGTCAAATAATTAGGTGATTGACAGAGTTAGTTTATCACTGTAAGGAACAGTATTTTTTTTTTTTTGTTAAAGTAAACATCTTGAAATATAAAATGACATGTTCGATTTTCAAGAAAGGTTAAAAAAAAAAAAAAAAGAAACTACAATAAAAACAAAACTAATGCAAATTTGGTGATTAAGAAAACACTTTAAAAATAAAAAAAATGTGAGTTCTTTGATAGAAGATGGTAACTAATGTAAATGAGCTTTTGTGATGAAAGAATCTCATAATGCAATGCATTTTGCACATCGTTCCCTAGAACAGAAGCCAAATTTAAGATTGAACATCATATTACACGAATAAATCATACTATGTTCATTGTATTCAAGTGCTACAAGGGCTGATGGAGGTGAGGTCACCGTATTTGGAAGAGCTACTGTCTCTGCTGATGAATGCTGGTACACAGAATGACACGGCCGGCCCCGTTGCCACAGTGATTTCTCTCCTGCTGCAGGAGAGTGAGGAGCGAGCTGTGAAAAAGGAAGTGGATTCTAACAAGTGAGCAGTGTATTTCTATTTCCCCCACAAGTCATGCAAGAAACATTTCTATTTAACAGGACTAAATGACAAACACAGCTGCCTGTGACAAAAATAGCGGCACTGTGGCTTTGTACTCAGGAAACGCTGTTGGATTTGGTTCGGGTAGGTTTAATTGGTCTTGCAGCTTGACATTGGCTTAACAGATTGATTTGCTGTAAAAATCATAGAGCACTTAACAAATCTTTCCTGTGTTGGGCTCAAGTCACACTGCCAGCGAGGCAGGTGCATACTGAAATGTTGCTCATTGAAACGTACAGTCTCTTCCACACCAGAGCTGTGAGATATGACCATATATATATATATGCATGGTATGATGATAGAAAAACGTTTTATATTGTGCTGTATCATTTATTTTATTGAACCAAAAATGACAAAGATAACAACGTTTGCGGAGCCGCTAAACCGTGGCTTCAATGAGAGTGGCTGCTAAGTCGAGTGAAACTGAGTTGAGTGGTAAAATTCTATATCAGTCCAATCTGATGTTTGACACCAGTATACACCAGTATATCTCAACTTCCCAACTAAAATAAAATGAGCTTGTACCTAAAAGAGGGACCACTTTTGTCACATAGATATGCTTTGAGTATGAAAAAGAAAAAGATGTGCTATATTATATCGTTATCTTTAAGTCAGTGCTGTAGTGGATGTATTGCACATAAAGTCTGTAGAAGTCAGTAGATGTTAAATCACATGTCATCACATGTAACCTCTCAGTCTTGTCTTTGCCAGCAGCTCAGAGGTGACAAAATCTGGACTGAGCTCCGGGCTGCTGGTTGATTGGCTGGAGCATCTTGACCCCGAGGTCACATCACTGTGTCCAGACCCTCAACAGAAACTGCTGTTCTCCCTCAACAAGGTGAGATAAGCAGCGCTTATCTCATGTCATATCATTCTGGAATAGGTGTTTGCTTGGCATCTCTGATCTCCCTTTCTTTCTCTTGTGCCAGACACGAGGAACCCCTGCTTACAGACCCTATCTGTTGGCCCTGCTTACACATCAGTCAAACTGGTCCACCCTCCTGCAGTGCATCAGCGCTCTTCTCAGCAAGCGCCAAGACTACAAGTACACCATTTTATTTTATTTTAAGATTTTGTCATGCACTTAAGTTTCTCACCGACACGTTGCTGAATTTTTTTAAAACTTTGTAACATTTTTCAGACTCGACCCCTCGTCTGCTCTGGATTTCCTGTGGGCGTGCAGCCACATCCCACGTATTTGGCAAGGACGGGACCAGAAGATCTGTCAAGTAAGATCCAAAGCCTGTATACAGAGTCGCTCGTCAAACACGTCCTTTTTGCTTCAGTCGGAGTTCATTCTGCTGAAGCTGATGAGTCGTGTGCTTGTTTGTATTTATTTATTTATTTTTGTCTGCAGAAGAAAACAGAGAAGTTTGTGCTGCGACTCACTTCGGAGGAGCTGATCAGCTTGGTCGACCTGATCTTGTTAGAATCTGAGCTTAGCGGTCTCGACTCTCCCCACAATGGCAAAAGCAGCCTTGACCAGGTCTCCTGCTCCCTCATCCAGTCCAGGCTGCCCCTCCTACACTCGTACTGCAGCGGCGATGTGGAAAACATCAAGAAAGTCTCAGACTATCTCATCAACTGCACAAAGAAATGGGAGGACAGGTAAGGTGTAAATTAGTTGTCATCTAATGTATTTCTTGTTCCGATAATTGACCTCAAGTGTCTCTTCTCTACTTTATACTGTACATAAAAATACATATGCTCATCACATTTTATTGAATAACACTCAGCCCATCTATTTCCACACGTTTTATTGTTCTTCCAAATAGCCCAAATAAGGAAAATGATTTTTTTCCCGTGTTATGGAATGCTGATAAACTTGGAGCAAATCGCACAAGCTTTTCCTTCTGAGTGCAGATGAACTTTTTACACTTCCTCTGTCAGCCACAATGCTGTGGACCAGGGAGAACTCGATAATTAGGTCTATTGGTGTGAAATTAAAACCAGCAGAAGTCGTCTGTACTGTGATCTCTTTAAAAGCTCAGTGTATTATAATGAAGCCAAGAGGATTAAGGCTGAAGCTCTAAACTTGCCTGTGTTGTGAATTCCTGCTCTGACTTAGCTGTCAGAGATCAGGGTGCAACTCTTTGTGGAGGCAAACCCTCCTTTCATGAATATGTCTCTGGTTATTAAACCACTTTAATGAGGAAACTTTGGCCAAGGTCATACAAAATTAGCTTCCGAATTACAGTATTTTAAGTACAGCTAAGCTGTCTGGTAAAACGGTTTGCTAGCGAATATACAGCTGGATAAAAACATGTTGCAAGTAAAGTGTTTTGGCCTTGTGTTGCTTAAACACATGATTGTATGGTAAGCATTCTTCTTGTGAAACCCTGTGGTCAGATAAGCTGGTGTTTATTCCAATTACACACTAACTATTGAACAACAAGCAGTCTTTATTCTTGATCAAGGTCACTCTGATTTGTTTAATTCAGAGCTGAGAGAGAGCATAATTTGAGCCCAGCAAGAACCTTTAGAAGATTTTTTTGAAACCATAGTGACTTGAAGGCAAATGCCTCAGAGTTACATTAGGCTATTCATGTGTCTAGTTTGTATTAATGTACAAATTATTGCTGCTTGTTGACAGCAACAATAGAGAAATGCTTTATCGTGCACCGTAATCTGTGATTTTACATCAACTCTGATTCTAATCCTTTAAAAGAGGTGGACGAAACCCATGGCAATTCTTCTGTGAAAATGAAAAATTAACGTTGCTTTATAATGTCCTTCGCTCTACGGAGTAAAGTTCCCTTGAGTTGAAAAGCTCTGACAAACTTTCTGTGTTGGCACAAAGTTATTCAACCAGTCACTGTCAATTAAAGAGCTTCAAGCTGCACAACTCGCTAACATCAGGGATTACAGTCTTGATTATTTTATTACTAAGCTTCTAGCTTGATAAATAAAATCTACTCTCCTGTGTAGTTAGAGGCGTGCTCCTGGTGATACCTTTCCTCTAAAGCATACGGTTTACATCCCATCTTCGTCTTTCAGTGCCATGAGTAAGCGGTGCCAGAACTTGCTGCTGCAGATCTACCTGCACTTCCCTGAGGTCATCCAGCACGTTACGTTGCCTGAAGGCACCCTCAGCAGTGGAGCGGCTGCATACGGCAGCAGCTGCAAGGTAAACATGCCTCGCCTTACTCTACAATAAAACAATATTCATAATGTTACCATGCAGTGGTGTGCTGGAAAATTTTGGATACCTGCATTCATGTTTTTAGTTTTATACTTGCCACCCATTAATCTTTCTGTTAATGTAAGAGAAATGTCACACTGTATTTCAATTAAAGGTACTTAATATTATATAAAATGTATGGTTAGATTAAGTCAGAATAAAAAAACAAATTTGAGTTAGGATTACACAGTATTATATACTGAAATTAATCACTTAAAACAATTAAATTATTATGATCGTTGACAGTACAGTATTAACCTTTTTTTCCTGTATTTTTCCTCAGCTTGATGTCCTGGTGCATCGCCTGGTCACACTGCTTGCTGATATTGGAGACTCAAAGTCCGCTGAAAGTCGTGTATCTGATGCCAACCTTGCATGTAGGAAGCTGGCTGTGTCGCACCCTGTCCTTTTGCTCAGGTACAAATTACAAAACGTAATATTTTTGAATTTTCTCTACGAACACTAGATTTTTTTGCTCCACAAAGAGTTGGTCCATCCCATTGAGTGTTTTTCCTCCTTTGTTCTCCAGACATCTGCCCATGATTGCGGGCCTCTTGCATGGTCGCATTCACCTGAACATACATGAGTTTCGTCAGCAGAACCACCTGACGTTCTTTACCAATGTGCTCGCCATCCTAGAGCTGCTCCAGCCACTTGTTTTCCACAGTGACCACCAGGGGGCGCTTCAAGACTGCCTCCTGTCCTTTATGAAGGTCCTTAAGGTGGGCAGCTCAAACACATACACGCTGTCAAATCACTGTCAAACACAGGATTTAGGAATGGGATCAATCGTAACAATTTCATTTAATGAGAACATCTGAGTTTGTTATGTTCAGACTTTGTTTGTGCGCCTTTCTCCTTGTAGAACTTTCAGAGGACTCGCTCCCCATTGGTCTTCATCAATAGGTTTTTACATTTCACACAGAAATACATCACCAATGATGCAGCAGTTGCCATTCCTTATTTACAGAGGCACTCTGACATCTTGCAGTGAGTATACCACAGCATAAAATGCCATCTTGTGACTTAACAATTAATTGACAAAACCATTGGGTGGGTTTGCTGAATTTCCACAAAGAATGACATTGTCATAGATTTTTCCTTTTTTCCCCTCCTGTTTCACCTGCCAGGGTCCTGTGTGCAGAAAATCCAGATCTGGTCCAGCTGAAATCTCTGCTGGCTGGACTCACTTTGCCAGTGAAAAGTTCTTCCGCAGAGGTTGCACCGGAAGAGAGAGATGGTAAACACAGAAATACAGAGTACATGCAATTCAGTCAACAGACAATTACTCATAAAATTGAAACTCATCAATAATTACTTGTAATAATTTATGAATGTCTTGATATAAGGTAATTTCACTTGTATTGATGTCAAGATGCAATTAAACAATTCCTTATTAACCCTTTCAGATCACAACCTTAATATATCTTTGTATTCTTGTATAAAAATCCATTTTTCTCTTCCTGAAAAGCAAAATACGACATGCTTACGTAGGCTAGGGCCAGCAAATTCCAGCCAATAACACTAAGACATCCACCCATTAATCGCTCCTAATATTTTAGCGGCACAGTGCTAAGATTCGCCAGTGAATTAACTGCCCACTTTTCAGTTTTGAAATCAATTTCCTCCCAGCATTAATTGTCACCTGCCTATCCTGTTTCGACCAGAAATTCGTCACAGTAACAACATTAAAAATGATTGGAATAAAAGTTAAAAAAAAAAAAAAAAGGCCAAAGGGTACAACCTTTTGTTGCAAATGTTGCTAAATAATCATATCTGCTTTGTGCCAGATGACCTGTCTGCTGGTTCCCTCCCTCTTGTCAACATATCTGCCTCGGTGTCCCTGAGTGCTGCGGACATGACAATGTACCTGAAAAAGATGTCGAAGGGAGAGGCAGTCGAGGGTAACTGACTGACTAACAGTAATTTCACATTTAAGTCCTGGATCAAACGAGTAAATCTTATCTCCCCCTGTCCGCTTCAGACGTGTTGGAAGTGTTGACAGAGGTGGATGAGAAGTCGAGGAGGAGCCCAGAGATCATCCAGTACTTCACTGTGAGTCAAAAACAACAGAAACAAAGGGTCAAGCGAAGTACCCGTCGGCTGTTACCACATGAATCACCGCCTTGCGTCACTGTTTGCAGAATCATCTGCAGAGACTCATGGCTTCCTCCGAAGAGCTGTGTCGGAACATGGCCTTCAGTCTGGCTCTGCGCTGCATCCAGAATAATCCCAGGTAGGTTCACAGCGCTCTGGGACAAACCAGCTCCGGGAAGCGTGTCAGTGAATCACTCTTAAAGCCGTCTGCTTTCATACTTTTATTTATTTTCATTGACTTTTCGCAATGTAATACAGTGTGTTTTCTCCGCTGCAGCCTGGCAACAGACTTCCTGCCAACATTCATGTACTGTATGGGCAGTGGCAACTTCGATGTGGTACAGACTGCTCTCAGGAACCTTCCAGAGTACGTGCTTCTCTGTCAAGGTAAGAGGTTACTCCTGATCTTAATGACAGCGATGTGTTCGGATCAGAGCAAACAACGGACGTCAGCATCATGCATCCACAGCTGAACCTTTGTGATACACTCTGCTCTCCTCGCAGAACACGCAGACATTTTGCTCCACAAGGCGTTTATAGTGGGTATCTACGGACAGATCGACACCAGTTCAATGATCGCCGAGTCCATGAAGGTCCTTCACATGGAAGCAACGTAACGACAACGCGGGCAACTCCTCCTTCCGTTGAGTGTCATTCATTTTCTGCATTCCAGACATAGATTATTTTCTTACTGCCTTTTAGTTCAAACGTTGCTTTAATTTGATGGTGACAGATTAACGAACTCTGGGGCTCTTCAGCGGTACAGATTAAAGGATCGTGCAGTGAGCTAGTAGGGGCCAGTCATGTATTAACTTCTGGATAATTTGGTGACTTCATGCATTAAAAGTCCCTCTAAATGAGTTGGAAATGTGATAATTAAAACAGTAAAATTGCTGTTATTGTAATAATGCCTCAATTAGAGCATTTATTATTTCTTCCCAGATATATGTGATCCTTAACTGGTGATAATGCGTTGAACTATAATAAAAAAAGATAACAAGAATTAGAATATCATTAAGTCATATTATTATATAATCCATTAAGGACAACACATATTATACAAAGATACACTCAAAGTCAACAATACTTATCAATGTGTTATCATTTTCTTTGCTTTAATTAAATTGAAAGATTCTTATTGCATTTTCAGAAATTTTAGAGGGAGCTTTTGCACTTCTGCCACTACAGAGCTCAGTTTGTATTTGGACAATAACTCTCCTATTTTGGCTCGATTTATTTTATAGATTTGGTCATAAAATACATCAACATAATTAGTAGTTGTGTTAGAAAACCTCACTGTATAACATCAACTGTTTATTAGTTACCTATTATCCCAAATCTGTTACACCACCAGATTTTTTCATTTGACTCTCAAAATATTAAGAATAAGAAGCCAAAATTGAAAAATGTGTCCTTGCTTGAATATAAATTTGAATTGTTTAAATGAATACATGCAGTCGCACCAGTCTTTCAGTATCACTTTGCCATCTGTGAGTCCCCTCGATGAGAACTGAATAAAATTCCTTTTGGGATATGCTTGTTTTTTATTGTTATTTTCCATTCAGCCTCACGTGACTGTAACCAGTTTACCACTGTTAAACTGGTGAGCAGTTTAATGTTGGAGTTGTAAACGCTCACTTCGCCATTCCATTTTAGGGACCAATAGCGCCTCAAACAAGATGGAATGGGTAACAAAAATAGAAGTGGGGCCGATTTTTGAATTTTCATTTCCTTCCAGAAATTCCTGGATCCTGATAAAGCTGGAAACAGCCGTCACAGCTACGCCTGCTCGTCACTGGTGTGTAACAGGCAAATTAAAGGTGTGATGCGCATGCTGTGATGGAAACCATTTTGCCATGAAAGTGTGAGTTGTTTTGCCCAGTGCCACTGACTTCATCTGAAAACCTCTTGATGGAGTCAAAGGGATCAGTTAAACAACATGCAGGCATGCCGGTAAACTAGGAAAGTGGAAGTCCCCATTGGTGGTAAATTAAGCATGGCAGTAATTGTTCAATCACACCGACCAAAGGGCACTTTGAAGACGTGATGCGGGCAGGCCATTTTACAGCGCAGACCGCTGCTGGTGTTTGGTTACACAGGAGGACGTGGAGATGACGTCTCGACACTGTTAAGGATCCTCGATGAGGGTGAAACATGCCCACACTGGTGGGTCAGTGGAATCCGTCATTCAGAAATAACTGCAGTTGAATAAGATACATGGGCCCGAGATTGCTGAAAGCTGCCCATCTCTGACTGCATTAAAATCCTACTTTTTAAACTCAACAATTCAACTGCCATGTTTATTGTGTAAAACAAGGCATAATAATGAAAACCATGTTTCTTTTTCCCCTTTGGACGACAATCAAGGGACTTCCATCCCGACATTGTGAAGTCATTACACATTGATGCCTCCAAATCCCCTTTAATGATTATGTATTCACACATTCATCCCTATAATGAACCGGTTCATATGTAAATGCCATCGTGCCTCCTACCTGCTGCCCTCTCTCTCTCTCTGCTGGCTTGGTCTCATGTCTTAATTGCACCTGTATGGTGTCCTATAACTAGCCCAAAGCTCTGTTTATGGTTATCCATCAACTTACTGCACAAGTCTTAGCAGCCCAGCTTCTTGGTCAGGCGCCAGCATCCTATTGGTTGGGCAGCAGTGAGGCGGAACAGAGATGAATGACAGCTAACAAGGAAGTGGTTGGAGAGAGGAGGGGGGAGCGTGTGACAGATCACTGACAGGTTAACAACCTCTGCATTTATTCATCATACCAGGGTGGATGCCCCCAAACGCAGCTGTTAAGAGGTAACCGCTCATTTGTCCACACTGAACATGTTTCTTCTTGGTAATAACATGTCTTCATGGTACATATTACAATATTGGAGAGGAGTGGGGAGAGTGACATTTTGTTAACAAGTTTGAGGTATTTATACTTTGTACTACCACTATAGTGAATTTCCAAGGCAAAATAGTGGGTTTTTTTTTTTTTTTGAAACTACAATTACTTCATATTTTTGGTTACTATTCAGAAAAATTTTAAATGAGCAAATATTCTTAAAAGCTTTGAATCCCAAAAAACTGGTCTCTAGTTTAGGTCCCTTCTTATGTTAAGCAGTTCTAACAATAAAATGTATTCTATTAGAAAGCTATAATAGCGCATGATAAAATGGCACCGCAATGTAAACAAGTGTAAAATATGTATCAGAACTTCATTTATTTTTACAAATTTCCTAACGCAACGTAATAATAATAATGAAATTATCCTAATAGTAAAGTTTATTTGTATAGCACTTCAAAAAACAAAGGTTATAAAGTCCTTTAAAATAAACAAAAATACACTGTCATAAGTTAAAACAGAAGATACAATCAAAAATTACACAAATAAGCCATCAGTGTCATTTAAAAATGAGAACTTAAAGCATATGTAAACTCTATGTGTGTCAGTGGGTCCAAATACTGAACCCAAGTGCGACCTCAAAATAAAATATAATAAAACAAAAACAGTGCAACTTTGATAAATTATAACCCGAAAGATTAAAAGCAAGAGTTACTATAAAAATAGCTTTTACGCCAAATAATAAACTTCCTTTGTATAGCACCTTTCATACAAATGCTTCGCACGAAAAAAAAAACAGATAAAAGAATTAAAAGGTATCAAAGCATATTAAAAGCAAAGCAGTGATACAGTGCAGTCAATGAAAAGATAAGTTTTAAGCTTTCTTTTAAAAGCGTTAATCATTAATCGTCTTAAGACCCAAAGTTTAGCTTGTGATTGTTCGGAGGAGTTCTGACCCCGGGGGGCTCTTGGGGGCCTCTGTACTACAGTACCAAAGTGTAGAAAAAGTAGTAAAAATTTAGAAAAGAACTTGTCCATGCTTAAATTGAAAGTACATTTAACTAATAACACCCACACACATACACACACTTTAATCAAGAATTTTAAACATGGGTTTTAACTTGCAACGGATCATGTTGTTGTACTTTCACCTCATGAACACAACCGGCACTGATATGACCGGAACGCTCCACTGTGCGCTATTGTGCAGAAAACGTGGTTGTCAGAGT
>KV751374.1:283891-298470 GCA_001698575.1 Mola mola | reverse complement strand
GGAGGTGAGTCAACGAACCTACACCCAGCCTGCCGCACCAGCCAAATTATAAAAAAAAAAATGAATGCACTTAATTGTATTATGTCAGTAATGAAGTGACATGGAAGGAAAATAATGATGCGTCATTTTGGATGATGCTTCTTGGTTGTTAAATTGAATAAGATCATGTAAAATGAATGGTTTTTTTTTGTTTTTTTTTAATGTAAAAATAGAGGCTCAGCTCACAGTGCACAGAGGTGCCCGAGCACTTTCTTTGAGCTCAGTTTGTACTCGCAAGGTTTTGTTTTTCACAAGTCATGAACATGTATTATTCAGACCAGATAAGAATTTTTTTTTTTTTTTTTTTTGTAGGAATGAATGTCTTTACTGGTTTTATGGATGTTAAGTAATCAGCACCACATCAGTGTGTAGACATTACGCTGCAGCCATTATAGAAGATCTTATTTACGTCAGGTTTTGTGTTAAAACATTTTCTGGTGTTGTGTCTTTCAGAGGAAGAAGGAGACATATTGATGGACCCCCTGATGGTTGACTGGTTCAACCTCATTCGACAAAAGCAGATGTACATTAGAAAGGAATCGGAGCTCGTGTACACGTAAGCATTGCTCAGTTTATAACGCCATACCTTGAAACATGCTTCAGTAGCATTCCTCCCTCAGAATAAAGCTGCTTGTTATTGTTATTTGTAACGTAGGAAGAATTCAGTTTAACTGTTAAACTAAATATATTAGCTCAAAGTTGTTATGCAAAAGTTTGATGTGGATAGTAAATGAGATTTTTCCTGTATTAATGTGATAAATAATTTCATCTCTCAGAGCCCGGACTCAGGAGCTGGAGCAGCAGCAGCCGGGTGTGGAGTGGGAACTTCGCAGGTTGTTGGAGAAGCCAGGTGAGACTTCACAGACGCTCAGCTCTGTCACGTGGTTTTTGCGACAGGAAACTCTGTCAACTTGCTATTACAGATCATTTAAAGTCCCGAGAGGAGCAGCAGCGGGAGAAGAAGCTGATGCAGAGACTGAGGGAGATCGTGGACAGCAGGAACGCGATTGTGGAAGGTCTGGATGAAGACAGACGGAGGTAACGTGATGCAAATCTACATGACAGGAGCGATCGCTGATTCACAACACTGATAATATAAAACTCGACGTGCCAAAATGCTCAACTGGAGTTTTATATTTGATCAGGGAGGTGGAGGAAGATAAGCAGTTGAATGAAATGATGAAAAATCTTGGTAAGTATTATATAAAGTGCTTCTATTTTGTGGAACGTTACAATTTAAGTGCATTGTTCTAATACGAACTGTTTATCTATTGAATAGGAGTAAAGAAAGCCAAACATAAAAGGAAATCCTCCATCTCAAAACTGTTCAAATGAAGAGGTAAAAGACGTGTGGAATGATCCTGAAAGTTTTGTGCACAACAGAAAGTTCAGTTCTCTCCTGTTATCCATTTTAAGATGTTAGAGGATTTATATTTAAGTGCTGAACTACATAATGTGCTTTGGTAAAATAAGAGATGTCCATAGAATAAGAAATGGAAGGAATACGGATCCAGTCTTAAGTTGTTTGGTTGCTCAAGAAAATTTAAAATGAAGGTTCAGTCAAAATGTAATTTTTTTTTTTGCTCAACATTCACCTTCAGTTCTCTGTTGTTGTTATGAAGTGTGAGTTTCCCAAAAGCATGTGATTTTGTCTTTGCTTGTAAATTTGATCTTTGTGTTTTCCTATTTTTTTTTTTTCCAATGAGATAATGCTGATTAATTAGTTAAATGTAGCAGAAAGAACTTCTCTTATTGATTAGACAGATGTAGAAGCATGTAATGACTTTTTCTTTATTAATATAAGGAAACTGCATGTTAATGAATGATGTATCTAATGAATATCAGCAAATCAACTTAAAGTGGGTCAAAAAAGTCGCATTTTAGTAGAAAAAACAAAACAATCCTGAGTCACAAACTAAAGGAGGGAACACTGGATGTTAACATGCAAATGAAAAAGAGCCGAAAAAAGAAAAAAAACCCCATTTAATCCTTCAACAGTCTTCAAAATGAAATTATTTCAGTGTTTATTTAATAACGGATTTTAACAAATTCCCTGTAAGGAAATTAGCAGGGGTGGGGGGGAAAAAAAAAAAAAAAAAAGCCTTGACAATTAAGTTTTGAAGGGCTGTGGAGTGTAAAATGGAGAGCCACACATGTTGAGCTGCCCTGCTGCAGACCGGAGTTCCCCTCTCGTGCTGTACTGTAGGTGGCAGCCTGCGTATGCTCTATCACCAGGCGAGAATTTGGAAATCCAATTTGCCACAGCATGGCCGGTTAATTTCTTTGCTAATTTTATAAATGCAGCAAAAATGTTCAGCTGTGCTGTTATGTGAAAGCGGATTAGGTAGAGCAGTAGCTTATGGCTGGGGAAGGCTTATAAACTATAGGTTGTATTGAGCTCTTTATCTTCAAACCGGGTTTAATTAAACATTACTCTTTACTAATATCTGCATCGGAAAATGCTCCGTACCTGAGCTATTAAAATGTTCCAGCAACGTGTGGAGTCTCTCATGTGTTCAGACGGCGCTCAGACTATTTATAGGGAACGTCCTGTAACTTAGCCTTTTTTTAAGTGTTCCTGAATGATATTTACTCAGTGCTTTTTTTTTTTTTTTTAAATGTGGAATCTGTTGACCAATAAATCATTCAGAGATTAGCAGGAGAGGCTTAATTATTTACTCACTAACAGCTTCCTTTGGCACACTCCCTCCTGTTTAAACGCGTCTGATCTTTACATCTCTCGAGCTTCACTAGCCACTGTTCATTCAACGACCGAGGGGCCCCTTTCAGTGGAAGGAAGCAACAATGCTGCGACTCCTTTGCATCAGAGCTGTGCAAGCTTTTTTTTTAAGGGCGGCATCAAGATAATTCACCGCTGTCAATGCATCAGAGCCACTTAGAAACTCCCGTCATCTGGAGATGCATGAAAATGTGATCACGAACTTGGAACGCGATCTTTCTAGCTGAGCAGAGTTGGGGATGATATTGGTAGGAAAAATGCCACGCGTGATGTGGGTGACAGTCGAGACTGAATGTGTGATATTAGAGTTAATTAAAGCTTTGCGCCCCATCTACTGCAAATGCCTGCACTTCTGCAATTAAGAATCAAAGGCGAGGGCTTAGTGTCAGGGGGGTGTCTAATACATGGTTTTAACAGGAATGGGACCTGATTTGCCAAGCTCCTAGCGACAAGCATTAACAACAGCCTCAAATTAGAGGGACATTAATATTCATAAGTAAAACAATTCATCCTGTGAATGTGATGAAATGGAATCCTCTGAGGTGAGCTCTTGTGTCCAGGCTGCCATCGTTCATTAAAATATGCCATTACCCATGAAGTGCTTAATCTTTATGAAAGGGTGGTAAAATCTGTTTGAACTGCTCTGACATAAAGGTGGAAATTGTAATATTGTTCAGCACCTTAACATTATGTTAATTGTGTGACATTTTTATTTTTATTTTTTATTTTTTTTGCTTATGATGGTGTTACAGTGTAGCTTTCTGTATGTCTCAAATTGGACAGCCTCCTAAATGAAAATGTTTAATCTTTGCTTGTGCAAAGACGTGAGCGCTTCTAGGTTTAGGTTAGATGTTGTGTGCTCGCAACACAATCTAAATTGTGTGTGTGTGGGTGTGTGTGTGTGTGTGTCGTCTTATTGCAGCCCCTGCCCGAGTCTCTGCCACTAGTCTGTAATTATGATCCTCGAGGTAATTTTATCAGGCTCATTAGCTCTGATGAGTAAACGAGAAGCGTGCCTCTAATTTATTGGCCATCCAGGCTGGAGACTTAATTCTCATCAGAGAGATCATAATATTTGTACAGAGAGACAGATAGACACAGCACGTACACTCGGTTACAAAGCTGCTAGACCAACACTGAGGCCAAGACTTTGGTGACTTAAAACTAGCAATTGCGCTCAAAACACGAAGCCTCTAAACGGACGGGAGCCTGAAATGATTTTAATAGATGTTATTCTGCCGAGCAAGGCAACAAAACAATGTCCGTTTTTGAATCGGGCGTGATTTCAACGAAGGCTCTACAGAGTCTTGTGACTTTATCTTCCTGCACAAAATTAGATTCTCAAACCTCCGCAAACAAAATGGTATTGTTTAGTTCCCTGTTCAAGAGAGATGATCCATTTTCTGTGTCGGGGACTGTGTTCAGGGAGCAGGGGAAAATATGCTCACGATTTTCAGTGTGTAGAAATTTGCATTGAGGGGAAATTATGCATGCTGGCTAGTGGAAATGAAATGTATAAAGTGCATGACTGGTAGACTTGACAAGTGCAGCTTTCATCCATCTCAAATGAATAATTTTCACTTCCCTTAAACATCCTTAATCCAACCATGTTATCAGCGGGCATGCAGGATTCTGCCAGACTTTCTCCTTAACGGCACAGCAACTTTCAACTTGCCTGAGATTCTGCGCTGCAGTTGCTTACCACATGGTCTTAGGGACCCACTCTTATCCTTTCCTGCTGGTTTTGTGGATCAGTAAAATTCCTTCAGAACACAATATATACATAACGCAAGTCCTAATAGATCGCAGAATGTCTCACTCTACCCTCCTGCGCTGCCTCAGAGGTCGACTTAATGCACTGTATTTTACCTGTGCTTCACTGGATGGTGTCTTAAAAAAAAAAAAAAAACCTATTTGCTCGGTGGCCCTTTGTCCTCTATTTCAAATTTCAGTGACAGACCCTTCCATGCTACTGTAACGGTGGTTTGGAAAAACGTCCGTAAAGGGATTGAGAAGGATATTCATGGCAAATTACTCATTTACAGTACGGCATTCTGCAGTTTGGCTTGTTATTTCAGGAACATTTCCTTGTTTTCTTGATGATATTGTGCCAACCCCCCCCCTTCACATCCCAATCCACTCAATGTATGCACTGTAGCATGTTTTCCAAATGCTACTGACAATAAACAATTACATGTGTAATTGGTGTTTATGCAGCTAATCCTCGTGATAGCGGCTAATATGAAAGGTTACCTGGCTATTTTCAATATCCACTTTCACAGAAGCCTCAGTTACCGATAAGAATATTAACCTCATCAATTTCAGGTAACTTTCAACGCTTTAACATCTTGTCTTAAAGACCTGCGTGTTAGCAGGAGTCTCAGCCTTGGCATTTAGTGACATTTTAAGCCTTTTAACAGAATCCAGACAGGGATTTGCAGTTTCCACCAAAGGAAAATAATTTATATCCTCATTTCTGAGAAACTGTGGGTAGAGGGGATTAAATGCACCAGAGAGATTTGTATGTGGCGCTAGTAAAACAATATTGTGACTCAGTTAATACATTTACGACCTTCTACTTTCATGCTTTGAGGAAGTCAGGAGTTGTTAGTCATCGGGCTGAAGTTGGCTTTGATGCTTTTCTTGCTTAATTTTCTCATTTCCGAGGCTTTAAGTGTACGGGTCACAGCGATGACAGTGCTGTGTACCTGAACTCCTCTTACAGCGACGCTAGTCACCTTAAATAAGGGTCTGAAGGATCCAAGGCAATGAACCGTCTCACGCAGACCAATTATTTTTTGCATTCTGTCCAAAGTCCCTTAAAACCTTTGGTACAAGGGAAGGTTTTCATTCTGTCTGGAATTATTTCTGAAACATGATGCTGCACAGTGCATTAAAAAAAAAAAAATGTGAATGGTGGTTTGGAACACAAAAGGTTCTTTCTGAATGTTGGATGGTTTGGGGATCTGCCACTGTGTGTAGTGCAGACATGCAGCGCTCTGTTCTCTCTGCGAGCAGCCTGCTTTGATGCACTGCTTCTCTTATCTCATGCCTGGCAAGGTTAATGAAGTGGTGGCACTTTTGGAGGAAGTAGAAATGGGATGAGTAGCAAAGACCAGAGGAAGCTTGGAGATGAAACGTTGTGCTCTTAGCGGCTGTAAGTGGCAATTTTGGTGAATTACATAGACAATAAGAAAGGGGGTTGTCATCCTCTTAAACACAACAGTTGTGTGGCTCAGGAATGGCTGATTGCATCTCTTTCAGCCTGGTTCCAATGAAATTACATTAGCATTTAGGCACCACTTGTAACTTGATCTGTCAAAAATCTCCTTATGAGGCCAAGTTCGTGTTTGTATGCAGCATTTCAGTCAAGTTTTTTTTTTTGCTCTGTAATAATCATGGATTGTATTCTGAGTCGCAACAGAACATTGTGAAATTCTAAACAGTCAAAGTTGTTTTGCTTCTTGGAGCATTATTCCTTATATGAATAAGGAAGGCTCATAGAGATTTCAGCAGGCTGTAGTCAGTTCTGGTCCTTTGAAGGACCTCTGAAAACCCATTCTGCCTTTGTCCAAGGCAACAAGCGCCACTTAATTGACAGAGTTTGCCCGTTGTACTTGTAATAACCGTCTTGGACGTTGTCTCGCGGTTAGAGCTTAAACAAAGGGCAGAAATGCCTCCGTAATATAAATATAATAACAGGTGATGTAGTGCTAATGCTCTGTATTCCTTAGCTTTTTGGTTTTAATATTCCAATTCCCTTTGCATCTATAAGAGCTAATAGGTAAACAGTCCTGAATGGAAGAAATGAAGCAGGTCTACATGCCAATGAATTAGCATATAGATGAGTTCATCTCACACAAATAGTGCTCTTTTGCTCAGAACTCCCTGTGCTGAGCAAAGATCATGTATGTGAAGTATGCATGCAGAAAATGTAAATTAATCCATTTCAATCATCATTCAATCCAATAAGATTTTTTTTCTCCCCTCCTCTTGTTTGTCCCTGGCTGCTTAAATGTCCAGAATTTTGGAGAGAGCAGTCAAACTATTCCTCATGCTTAATTGTTTAAGTGGGTTAAAAAAAAAAAAAGATACCTGCAACCACAAAAACGTGGAAGACTACCTGATGTAAAATTAGCGTCAATTACAAATAAGCGCTGGGATCATTTGCATATGGATCAGACAAAGGCTGAATTGAGTTTTTACATGAATAAAAGCTGATATCATATTATGCTTTGGTAGGGATTCGCTAAAAGGAGTTCCATTGACCGTGTGTTTTGTGTTTGATCCTCATTATTGTAATTCCATAAACAAACACCACCTCTGTGAAGCACAACTATATGTTACATAGCTCTTGTTAATGTGCTCAAAGAAGCTTATGGAATTGGGTCAGCTAATTAGGCAATTAGCTTATTTCAGCTCTGTGGTCAGGCTGTTACTAATCTATGGCATTATGAGGCAAGATCTGCCAAAACCAAGAAGCTTGTGCGTCTGCGTCTCCCATCCCGATTGACAAAGGATCGTGTTTGAAGTCATCCTTCCCGGCAGCAGAGAGGCAGAGGACTTGTCTCTCCTCGCTAATGCTCACGTTTCTCATGCAAATCCCTGGAATAGAATAGCTTGTTTATTGTCTAGTAAATACATTGAGACATTTATGTAGTGCTGTAGAAGTGCTCGCTCTCTGCAGCTGTAACTGTGTTAACACACATGAAATCCTAGACAGATTAGAGTCTGATAGCATTAACATCATGACGAATGTTGGTGGCTTTCAGCAGAGCCCACCACGTGGCTTCTTACCAGACGTATGAGTTAAGAGACACGACCGCAGAAAGTTTTGGTTTTTTTTTTTTTTTTCTTCTTTTAATCCTGCAAGTTTAATATCCTGAAATTTCTGTTTCTACAGGCATCATCACTTCCTGTTATCTTAAACTATAGACTCTGCAGCTTTGGTTTAACCATTTTTTATAGCATTTACAGCCGCAAATGAAATAAAACCCCCTGTTAGCCTGTGTGGGATAATGATTTGAGGAGGTGGACGTTCCTCTACAAGGTTGCCCATAAAGGGGGGAGAAGGGGGAAAGTGTCTCGGGCCCCGGTCTGGAGGGGAAGCCGTGAAGGTCAGCAAATGTCATTGATATTCTAAATATAAGAAATCAATTCTACTTTAGTAACTCAGGTACTTATAGATAAAATAATAAACCATTTCATTGATTATTTGAAAGGGTTTCATGATAAAACAGGCAACATTTTACGTGAACATTTTGTTTTACAATAAATTCCTTTAACTTAATTGTGATTATTGTTCAGTTATAAAAAACAGTAAAAAGGGGGTAGGACTAGAAAAGTTTTTTAAACCTCTTTGTACTCCTTTGTACTCAAAAGAGCATTTTTTTCTTTCTATTTCACTCTGTTAAAAAAAAAAAAAAAAAAAATGAGTAAATACACAAACAAAGTTAGAAATAAAACTTAATTCAGTCCTATACAGTTCAACCGTTTCACCTGAAAATAGCATGAGTGTTTTTGTGTATGCAATGACAAATTTACTGATCCAAAAAACTAGGAAGCCATCATCACCACCTGTGAGATGGGCCGGGGCCCAGCATTTTCTGTGGGCAGCCCTGAGTCCTTAGTCCCGACACCAGCAATTCGTCTTTACTGTCTAAATGTGTCTTAGTAAGTTGGTTATATGAGTTTGCCCTAAAAAACAAATTCATAATATAAAGTGACCTCAAGGTCACACAAGTTGTTCTGCCATCTTGTAGCTTGAATGTGTAAAACTTTACAGCTTTAATGTCTGTTTTATGTCTACTGTTCATGAGGAAATATTGGCAGTTTGTTCTAAATTATTATTGCACTCAAATGTGCAATAACTAGGCCTTTTCTGGCTACTTGTGGGCAGCAAAAACTGTATTTAAACTGTTATTATTATAATATGGCTTGTTTGCATACATCACATGGACGTTTGCTTATTCTGGTTAATGCAAGACTGAAATTTATTATCTATTGTCGTTCTCCATCATTATTGGAAATATCAGAAATACACAATTTTTTAGCAAGTTGTGTACAGGAAGCAAATAGTAAGTTAATAAATATTGACACATACAGTCACACACCAATGTCTTCAGAAGCGAAATGGCGTTCAGTATCTTGCCCATTTTAACACATGGACTGCGAGTGTTGGGGATCCTGGATATCCTGCGCCATAAACGTACCGATAACAGGTGTGTTGTAGCTTAACATAGTTGAGTTTGAGTTCAGGTTCTAGACAGACAGACCTGTGAGCAACATATTAACTGTTGAGCACGGCAGCACTCCTCTGATTGTCTTCTGCACTGTTGAATGAATAATAATGTTGTACTTTACCATAGTTAAAAGGTTCTGACACTATAGCAGCCTAGTATATTTTTATACTATAGTATACTAATAGCATTTTGATGAGCAAAATGTGAGTGAGAAGTGTACCTAATTGAAGGAAAAGGCTTGAAATGCATTGTTAACGGGTCAGAGAGGCGCCACTTATGGCCGCGATGATGATATGCAAGGTGTGGAAATGCATTTCCAATCTCCCTGGCTTGAGCCCATCAGTTTCCATTCAGAAGTGTGTGCACTTGTTCATTAAGCTTATGCGTATCATCAACTGGTGCACTCATTCTATCAGACAGATATGACAGGGATAAAACGATGTGAAGGATGGAAATTCAAACAACCATTCTCATTTGCAGAGGTCATTAAAGCCTAGCATACATTAGAAAATCTGCTAATTATGAAATGGCTTAACTCCACATTCAGTGGGATTATGTCTCCTCATTTAGAATATGTTGATCCCCTCCCTTACTTGTCACAAGACAGTTGATGTATGGGACTTGTGGCACAAAACTAATGTTCCCAGTGCTTGTCGGTCATCTTAACTGACTGTAAGAAGTCCATAAAAGTGGCCATCTTGTTCTGAATGAATATCGGCGTCAACACCGCGACAAGTTTCACAGCTGCCGGGAAAATCTGTTGTACTGATGATGTTTGGCTCAGTCACTTCGTCTTTATTTTATATTAAAACCACTGAGCAAGTAAACTCCAAGTAATAACGGCTACGATTAAAACCTTTAAGACACATTTTGCATGAAAAGTTGCACCTGCAATGTGAGTCCAATACAGAGTTTTCATCTGGATTTAGAGTCCAAATGCAGAATAAACGAGTAACAAGCTCTCGTATGATATTTTCACCTGTAGTTATGAAAACCCCTCACCCCTCAAAGTGAAAACCAGTTTCAATTCCTTTTGCTATTTTACAGACACTTACAATAAAATACATACTGTTAATGGAATCTAATGTGCAATACAATATTTGCTGCATGCAAGTTTCCCACAATGAGAATTCAGAATTGGTAACAATTCTTAAAAAAAAAAATTTGTATGAATATGACATTCTAAGTCAGATGAGAGAAAATTTCCTTCATCGTGTTTTTGTTTTTTTGTTTTCTTGGATAAAACCGTTTTCATTTACATTTAAACATTTAGATCCTTGTTTATAAAAATATTTGTCTTTCCCTGTGGCTTATCGCTTCTTCTGCTAACTGCAAAGACAAACCTTAGTGTGGGTTGTCATTTATCTTAGTCTTCATTTCTTATCACAGAGAGTTCTGCTCTGTTTTACATTTCTTAGGAAGTGATAGAAGCTCCGCACTGTTGACAGTGTAATTCACAGTTAACCCTAATGACCTACGCTTGTTGCAATCCCATAATTGCCTTAGAATCTTCCCAGAGAATTTACCTCGGATGATTGAACCTGTGTATATGGATCAGATGCACACTTTGTCACAGACTGGACCTTTCAAACTAGCCTCCGCATTGTAGAGCTTGTTGGATCAAATCACTCTGAATTTGATCTATTTAGTAATCCAATTGCCAATTAAGACAGGCGGCAGTGCTTAGATCTATAAAAGGTTAATAATCCTCAGCTGCAGTGTGTTTCTCTTGGGTAAATGTCACTTAGACGTAGGCCACCGTGGGTCAAGATCTCCCCCCAGATCTAAATTTAATCACATAGCATCGCCTGGCCCCGTCTTCGCCCTCATTAGTCCTCAGCTTGTGCAGGAGTATGATCTGGCCCTGTTTTAGCCCCGGCACCTTCTTCCAGCCCCCAGCGCAGAGTCGCCTTCAGCCAGCAGAATCCGCACAATTACAAATTCCATGCTGAGACCAACAACCCGGTGGATCTACAGAAGATTTGCATGACATGTGGTTCTACAGGAGTGTCTCGCACCGAGGGATGCCATCATGTGGTGCGATCTGTTGGCTGAGCTGTCACCTGATGCAGGCCCGTGCCACCTGTCGGCCTGCCCCAGATAATGACAGGATGACCGGAGTGATTCAAGCAGCCGTCTCATCTTAATTGCCTCCTCAGAGTTTAATTAACTAGCTCATCTATTGGCCAAAAGAAGAGTGGAGGGGGGGTGGGGAAGCCTTGAATCACTTAAAAATCACAGCCGTTGAGACAGAATGGATCACCCTAAGATTATTGTTTTCTCTTTCTTAAAGCTGTTGACATGCACGAGGAGCATCATGGCGAATAAATCCTGGGAGGCTGTGCATGATTAGAACGGATACATTTCCATATTGTTTGTGGGAGCACCAGAGGGAAAGCACTGCCATGGGCTCCGTATGCGTTTGGAGTGTGTCACTTATTTTACTGCTGTACGCCGAAAAGATGTCACGGTGTACAGAGTCCATATGGAACAGAATGCAAAATCATTTAGTTCTGAATGTTAATACGCATTACGTGCAAAATGGGTAATAATTCTTCTGCCCTACAGAAGTGATTAACATAATTCTGATAAATAGGCAGATGGCAGAATGTGTGAATTGAGTTAGATTTATCTTAATTAATATCTTGAACCTACTTGGAGAAAGGTAAATGGCTCCACCGGGGCCAGAGACGTTCCTCTGTCTTGTGTGCGTATCTGTCTCATGGCCTGACATGTAGTAGTGGCCCGAGGATATTAAGTTGCTCTCCAGGTATGCATCAAACCCAGGCAGCCAGCTGATAATGAACATATACCCAGGCAAGCTAAGACACGCGCGTGCACGCAGACGGGTACACTCCCCCCTCACATCCCCCTCACCCCCTAAAAAAAAAAAACAACAACATTTCAACACTTTTTTCCTTCTCTCAGCTGCAATGAGCTGTAGGAGACCAACATTTATCATCATCCCCCTGCAATCCTGTGAGCTCGAATCTCTGGCATTATTGCTGGTGTCGAATCGAGTGTGAATTTCTTTTACCCATCACAAATTAAGGCAATTAAAATGTTAATTATTACAAGTAGAAACGGGACAAAGGAATTCACATAAATTGATGTATTGACATTTTTTAATTAATTCATTCGGGCTCCTACTGTGTTGGATAATTACGCTTAAGTGTTTAATTACATATTTTGATGGGATCCTCAATTACTCACGCTTAATAAAATATCATTAGCCTGTCTCCCAGGTTCTAAGCTATGGAGACGTACAGTATTAGGTGATGTATTTAAGTAAAGTATTAGATTACGGGCTGGTTGGGCTGTGTGGCTGGTCTCCAGCCCGCGATCTCCACCAAATCTCTGTTAACCTGCAAGCTGCTCCTCACATCAAAGTTTGACACAGCTGCAAACAGACAATGTAAAATTTACATATTAATTAGTGGCAGGCTATCAGCATGGGTGAGGAATTTAAATGTGGCCCTTTCGCTGATGCGCCGCCACAGTGCCGCCTTGCGGGAGGCTCTGCACTCGGCCCGGCAGAACGATGAGAAATTACCTCCCCAAAGGCCTGCGAGACCCTCCCCATCAGGTCTGAGTACGTGGCCAGTTTAAGCAATCTAATATCTTTCCACTGACTGTGTGTCTTACACATCGACTTGTGGTCTCACCACATCAAGCGCAGAATATGCAGAACACAGGTAAGCACCTAGCTGTCGCCCATGCAGTGTTGCTGAGCCAACCTCCTCTCTCGAAATCCATATCAGGAAAGGTGCCCTATGAAACTTCCTGTTTACATCCTCAAAAGGCATCGCAGCTACGTGAGTGAGCCTTCGGTTTTCAGGCTCTGTGATACAGAACGTGTTTCCGCTATGTATTCTGTAAGATTCACCACTTCAACACCCATTTCTCTACGTGTTTTACATCTTCTTGTTGGGATCAGGGATTCTTGGCAATGGCTCAGAGGCAATATCCTATAATTAGAACTATAGTTCAGTCGTTTAGCAGGTAATTTACCTTCAGGGGGAGAAGTGTAATTATTGCCTTTGAAAAGCTAATTTAGCGCCAACCACTTCAGGTGTCTTTTCCCCTCTCTTCAGCAAAGGGAACGGTATCCCGGAGCCCTGCAGGTTCTGAGCCGTCTCATGTGCTTTTACTCTCTTATATTACTATGTCTGACTCCTGAAGAACACATTAGGAGCTATGAAAGCAGTTTTCTCTCTGAGCGGAAGGCACCACGCCTTGACCCACCGATAAACGCTCTAAGCACGCGGACCTGCTTGCTGGCAGATGGTGTTTGTGAGTGATACCGGTTCCCAGCAGAAGCGGGCCCAGGGATATGATCGCAGCGGAGTCTCCGTAGAGCAAACCTGCCTGGTTACCTGACGGCATATGCTCCGCCGTGACCCGCACCCGCTGAAGGGTGGCGTTTACACCCCGGTCCCAGGGAGACTCCACCTCCGAGAAGGCTGTTAATCACAGCGCGCCACTCATTCAGGCACTTTTAAAAGACAGACAATAAGCAAAGGAGCTGGGGAGGGGAGGTTAACTCAACTTTTTCTTTTTTTTATTTTGTTAGTCAGACGTAAGATGACGACCATTATTGGCACATTCATGGGGGCCTGAAAGCTGTCGCTCGTCAAAGGAATTACGAAGAGACACCATCTACTCATGTAAGGTCCCAGCGCTATTAAAACATCAGCCGTGGCCCAGTTCTGTGCTACATATCAGGTTATGCAACTTCTACACATTGACATAAAGGATAAAATGCTCCAAAAAGTACTGCAGAAAATGTCTCTCTGATGGACAATGCTGCTCCACAAAATCAATGTAGGAGCTATTGAAGCAGTTCTGACTGTGATAAGAAAAACAACATTAATTAGCTTTAATACTGTGCCACCGACGGTAAGTTTGCTGTATTGGCTCTCGTTTAAATGAAGTTCTACTGATCACTGCCAACAATAAGTAAGCAAATCAAATTACCTCAGCTATGAGCTCCTCTCATTAGCTCCCCCACAGACAAATCTATCATCTCTCATATAAAAGGAAATTTGTATTTCAAGTACTAGTTGGCTCTATAGGGTTTTGATTACGCAACCACTTTTTGTTGATCATATATTTATATAATTTCTTGCGATGAATGAAAAAATCCAAATGATAGATTTCTAAAGTAAATGTAAATAAAAAAAGCCTTCCCTGACTGTTTATCCCTGGATGCTGGTGAATTCCAGTCACACCAGCAGGGGCTGAAGGACAACAGTGTCCACAGCCACAGGGATCAGTGACAGGTCTACTGCAGAAATATGTGCAAAGTGTCAATAGTCTGGTGTGCCTCCGTCCAACTGGAAGCCACTGAGCTGCTAAAACAGAACCGGTGATTAGGACACAGTCAGCCCAGCCAGTGCCAATTCAGATGTCTTAGCCACCCTGGGCACGGCGGTTTGATCTGCCTTGCTCTCATTGATTCACAAGGCTTCCAGCTGGAGCAAAGATCCCCATTGAAGCGTGAGATAGAAACCTCTCCGCCTTGGCACATCTTGGCTGGCTCAATCCCCTGCAGGCCA
>KV751374.1:260421-282365 GCA_001698575.1 Mola mola | reverse complement strand
TCAAACTTAAAGTAAATTATTCTTGCTAAGAGATAAATCTAACCTTTATATTAAACTAACTATTCTTTATTCAAGTTTCAGCCATGCTTATTACTGCACAGACTTATTGTACCAAGTGATGTACAATGTTATGATGAACAGACGGGTCCAATTAGAGGGTCTCCGAGAGCAGAAACAACAGTTGGGATACCTGAAATCACTATTGGCAGAGCAGGTAGGAGAATTTATTGGTAAATCTTTATGAAGCTCTTGGCACTGCTGTGACTCACTCACATCATAAGACATAATAATTAATGCAACAGTTATTAATAGAGCAATTTTTCATCTTCACAGGAAAATTTGAGTGAGAGCAAATTGTTGAATCCTGAGCAAAACACAATATTTCCCTTAAATTCAGGGTAACTTCTCTACAGTACCGAAAGTGACATAAAGTCCATAGTGGCAACTATATCTTATTTTAAAAGACGAAATAAAGATTAAGAAGATAAAATGAAATACAAATTAATCAAATAAGATTATGTATACATACACACACATAGAAACACTTTGTAAAAAAAAAAAAAAAAAAAAAAAAAAAAATGAATCGGTGGGACGTTTGTCTCCTCTCATCACCTGTCTACAAGTGTTTATCCCTCAGTAAACAACGACAGCTGTGCCCTGATACATTTCACAAACCCCAAACCAAATCAAGAGTAATAAAATCACTCATTTTGGTTAATGAGCATATTAACAGCAGAGGTAGTGTTTAAGCACAAACAAGAACAACAACATTAATAATTGCAACTCTCCAGTGCCTAGCTGATGTAAGCTTTAATAATTAACAAGTCTTTGTCTTATCCCCTAGAGGCTGCTTTCCTATTATCCAACTAAGTTACAAACGAGTAATTACGCTGTCACCGAACGGTCACAACCGTTTGCCTCAGAACATCCCCTGGTCCACATTTAATACCCACTTTCAATCCGTGCGTATCCACCTTACCTGACAGATGCCTCCGTTAAAGGCAAGGCCTGGCATTTCGACTTATTTTATTTTTTTTTTTTTCCACTTTTTCCTCCTCTTATTAACGGATTACTCCTCTTACCTCCTGTGTTTACATATTAGTGCTAATCCAATTGAGTCAACAAGGGCACTTAGTGCAGGCTATGAACTGAGTCTGAGGGACTTAGAATGGGAGGGGAGAGGATATTAATTTACTTCTTCAGATTTTAGGCTTCCAGGGAAAATAGTTTTGAACATCTGCTATGACAAATGAGGCATTGCGAGAGAGCATGTTGTCAGTGAGAGACTGAGTTGCCTGCTGTTGACAGTCGGCCTGTAGAGGGAGCCCCTGGTTATGACTCCGTCTATGAACTGGCACTAATTTAAACCACATAGTGTAAATTTGTGGATTTTTAAATGGCCTTTGGGGAAACATTCAGTATGGATTCTGATCTCCTTCTAGCTTCCATCCTTTTCCACTAAAACCAGACACACACCGAGGGACGAGCTGTTCGGGCAACCGATTCTGATCTTTTAAAAGTGTAATACAAGTGATTAGAATGGGAAAAATGTGCTTGGTTTTAAGTTTAGTCTGGGATTTGATGCAGGCGCAACAATTTCTAGTTAATGAGGATTCGGATCCCTGGGCTCTCCCCTGCTTCGCCATCATCTCTATAACATCAGTCATGATCTTTGACCTGAGGGCCGTACCCCGTGTCAGCCGAAACTAATTAGCCTTTGATCGCTGGCGACTGCACCCAACACGAGTCGCACACCAGAAAGGTGTTGGGTTTTTTTTTCCCTTTTTTTTTCAATAGGAACAGTTTCTTCCACTGGCAAAAATGCACAAAACACAATGACACATGCTTTGAAAGATATATAGTTGATTTCAGCTCTGTTCATGTGTCTGCACAGTAACATCTGTCACATTAGCTCTTGTTGAGCACCAAGCAGAACCTAATATAGAAGAATGGCTTCACATTATGCAGAACTCAATTAATATGTCTTGCACTGTATTGGCTCATTATAGAGCCTGTATTTGTTTAGTTGAACCATTTATCTTCCCCTAATTAGTTATAGATCAATAAAGCAATTGATTTTGCAGCAGCGATTCAGTGGTGGAGTTAGAGCATAAAAAATGCAATGCAAACTGACCGTTACATACAGACAGAAACATGACTCTTCAGATTTCCCTGTAGACTTTGCACAGTCAGCCGTCACATGTGTCAAAAAACAACCTCATGAATTACTGACTGCAGTGTCAGGGGAGGGAGGGGGGTGGGGGGGTGGCAGCATCATTTACAAATGCAAACAGTGTCCTAAAGTCCCATCTGTGTTTGGAAAAGCAGAAACAAATCTGAGTTTAGTCAGGCTTGTGAGCATGAAAGATCTTCAAGGAAGGAAATCACAGCAGCAGTCAGTGGAGGACACATGATTACATGTTTTTGTTTTTTTTAACATTAATCATTTGCCTGTCCCTCTTTCTCCAGGCCTCAGAGATGATGGAAGCTAATTAAGTAGTGGCTGGTGTCAAGTACAGACCATGTTAAGCAGGGAGCTGCTTCCTCAGCTCCTTTACCCACCTATTTTTTTTTTTTAAATGTTGCAACTCACGTTTCCTCTTTCTAAACTCTCTTGCTGCACAATAAAGAGCTTCAAATTATACAGCATGAAGCGTTCAAACATGCAGGCATGCAAAATGCTTTGGCTTTGTTCACAGTTAGCTGGAGGAAGGCAAATTTTGGCAGCGCGATTCAAGGTACTTCCTCCACCTTCTAGTGGAGTAGAGGAAAACGAGTCAGAACATAGCGTCAAAAAAAAAAAAGAATAAGCACTTATTTCTTTCTCCAGAAGTTGTTTGTATTTTGATTTGGCAGTATTGAAATTACTCAAATTGCAACTGCTATTAAATTTTATTTTTCCAAATAGAAGGTGGAGGGAACACAATGAGTGGAAGGGCTTTGTGTGTGGCAGAACCAAGCTAGGAAAGTAACACCCATTAAAACGTAATTTGCACCTTTAGGCAGTTCATTAATATAGTGAATAGTAGAATCACACCAATATAGTCTGTCCTCACCTTAGGCCACCATCTCTATTCATCAAAACACACACGCACACACACACACGCACACACGCACACACACATTTCTCGGTAGCATTAGGTTGAGCTAAGGAGCAGCCCTTGTGAGACAATAGACATACAGCATGTGTGCGATGTCCTGCAGTCGCTCTCAGCCAAACTAAAATACCCCTCCAAAGTCATTACTTAGAATTTAGATGCTAAACAAGGTTTGATGTGATCTGTGTCTTAAACTACGACACGTTTTCTGACATGAATTCCTGCCAGGGTACACTTTGCCTGCCAAGGGGTGACACAAAGAAAATAGAAATATTTCTCACATATTCTTGCCATTATTGCCATTTTATCAACACACTGCAGCTATATCAGAATTTTTTTTCTTTTGAATGATTAACATTATCATTTGACTTAAATATCTATTTTAGGGAGGTTTTCACTTGAGAAATCGCCAGAGGCTGCAGTGATCCATTCAATCAGCGTGACTGAATTTCATACGCTTCAGTGTTCTTAACTCTCAGTGACAGGCTTTCTCCTTAAATGAAGGCCACACATAAACAAATATTACCCGGACACCCGCACGCCTTGAGGCCAGACTACAATGGATGCTGTTCTGCTCTCCGCCAGCAGATGACCAATTCTGCGTCTTGTCCCCAGTGGACCGTTCTGTCTGGGTTCTCCATGAATTTCCCTTTCTTTTCATCACTCTCTGATGTCCAGCTGCTCCTGTCAACACCTTCTTACAGCCAGCAATTCATTGCAACATACTGGCAGCTGAGACCCCTGTGATGAACTTCAATCTGCCGTTTGCAGAGGGGGCTTCACCCTGAGCCGGGCTAATCAAGGGAAACACCCCCCGTCCAAGAGGGAGGGCATCTACAGACAGATTGAGCCCAAGTTACCCCGTAATTACCCTGCCACTGCCCCTCTGCTGCAAGCTGCTGCATCTGAACCCCGATCAGCAGAGGAGCAGACACTTTGGCGATTACTTTCCAATCTGTTTAACGGTGAACAACAGCAACAACCTATGTGCTTCCACATAGCGTCTAACCCACAACTTTTTTTTTTTTTCTTTTTTTTTTTTTTTCCCCACCCTGAAAACATTTTTTTTTAGGGGTTTAGAGCACCAGACATTTTGTTATGCTTCCTACGGTAACACAGTGCAAATGTGTCCTCCTGCGGGTTTCGATTATTTCCAACTTGGTGCAGCCCCCGGGGGGAAGTTCTCGGGGCTTTCTGAATTTTATTAAAGACTCCACAGCTGATTACTTGGAGTGAGGTGCACAGGTTGGTGCATTTTAGGAGTGGAGTGGAGGCCTGACAGGGTCATGTTTAACATGTCCACAGGCAATCAATTCACCTTAACCCCTCCTGGTACTCCAGCCCTCTCCACCTAAGCTGTCCTTAATAACCAGGCAATGGCAAATTACTGATAAGGCACTGAGGTCTCTGACCTATATATCCCTGCCTGTACGTATTGGAAAAAAATTCCACCCTGAAAGACATGTACATTTATAATGCATAGAAATTGTGAGATTGAACAATCACCCATTGGAGGGCTGCGAAATTCACTTTATTCCTAAAGCTTGATGTTCAGTGGAGGATTGTCTTCATGTTTGCTGGGAGAAGCGGCCCAAATTGTCTTGATGGAAATATATCAGCGACATGTAGAAACATGAATGGTCGAGTGAAAATCACTGAAATCCCACACAAACACTGACTAGTATGGTAAAAGGCTGCTCTTATCTAAATATCTTCTAAAATCATCTAAACATATTTGATGTATGTCTTTGGAAGTGACGTTAAATGTTGTGTCAAACATGGATAGCAGTGATCAGCATCGGTCAAAGCAACCAAATCACACTGTGCTTTGCCACTTTTGTGGTTGAAAAGCCAAAGTTTGATTACGCTTTAAACTACACAGACACTGATATATCGTAATGGAGGAGTTTTGTCTGGCTCATTTTCTATAGTTCAGTGGTTACACTGCATTTCTCCTACATGTCAGTGACCTCTGTGTAAGTTTTTACTTAACAAGCATGCAGAGGGTTTTACATTTGCCCTCATATGACAGTGACTAATTGCCCTCAGGATGCGAGCTGCTTGTTAGGCAAAGGGAGGATCCTCTCGCTCTTCACCCAGCTAAATTAATTATTTCTCCTTTTCAATTCACTCTAACTCATCCAAGGTTAGAAAACAGCGGTGAAGATTTTTATTCTCTAATTGTAGGTTGCTAATTTTCCATGTGGACTTGCTCCCCAGTAGCTTTCTTCAGCACAGATTCCTTCCCACACCCTGACTGTTGGAGACCAATTTAATGTATAGCAGCAATTTGTCAAAACATTCATTTGTAAATAACAATGTTAAAGTGTGAGACTTGTGGTTGCTTTATTTATTTATTTTATTTCTATTTTCTTTTTTAAGTTGAACAATTTCTGCTAAAGGATGCTACTCAGTTTTATAGTCTGTTTATGGGTGACAAAGAACGTCCCTTCCTTTGTTAACAATTTTACTGTGATGACATGTGAGGATTCATACTTCCATAGTGACATGCTTAAAAATTGAAATACTTTTTTAACAATTACATTGGTATTATGGTAAATGGTCCTTCACCCCAATGTTTTTGTACTTTTTGTCTGATCTTGACATCACAAACATCACTTTTATTACGTTATTTAAGACCTGACAGTATGTTTGTAAACTCTCCCTACTGTCTCCGGTTGCCTTAACTCTCCTGATTGTCTTTTGTTCTGTCGTTGAGGTACCTGTGCAGCTGTCGGGGTCGTGGCTGTTTACACAATTAGGAGCGTTAGAAGGAGGGGGTTAGTGAATCACTAAGAACATCAATCTGGCTGGACATTGTGCTCTCGCATTACCGCCCTGCTGTTTTGGTATTTATGCCCACTGTTTACACAGAGAACACAGAGGGGGGTCCTCCAATCAATGCCATTATCTCTGCTAACACTGCCGGTGCAGCTCTACCAGACTCTCATCCCTTAATGACCAAAATTAAGGTGTGCTGCATCCACAGGAACAACATTAAACGCCTTCCTTTGTGTGGCATTATATAACAGTTGGTTTTCTTTAATTATCTTTCCTCCTCTTCTTCAGGGTCTCCTCCGCTCATGGACAGTGTCTTAGCCACCTTCCCTGGTGTTCAGCACCATTTCACCCCACCTTCCCCCGACCTTTCCTGCCCCGTGCCTGTCCCTGGACAGGTTTCAGCATATAAATTTGAAAATGATTTGTCCTGCCCTCTTAATAATAGATGAGAGAGCAGAGTCAGGGTCCCTTCAATAAACTCCATCCTTGCTTTAATTAGTGAACAAAAAAAAAAACAAAAAAACCACAGAGCCTGCTGAGGACTCTGGCTTTGGCTCTGCGTTAGTAATTAAAACTGAAACCACCAAAAGGAGAGGAGAGGAGAAGGCTCTATTTTTAACGGGCAGGCTGTTTGGTGCTGAGTGCCCGTATAAGGTTCTGCAATAAAGAGTGATAATGAAGGTGTGAGACCTCTGGGGGCTGACTGGGCGCTCGCTACAATGGCTGCTCTCACACCAGACTGAAATACAGGGAGCAATTAGAGGAGGCAGTGCATAGACTGGCCACTAGAGATTAGTTAACACCTCAGGAGCTCCGCTTCAGGACAGGCACATGCTTGTTTTCTCCCCCTCTCTCTCCTGCTTTCAAGATAACCGTTAAGGTCTTAGCGATGAGATTTATTTTATTCAATTGTCATCGCGGGCAGATGACGTTTCCACCGGTCTTGTTGCCGGCAAGCAAAGGGTCATTGATGTTTTTGAGACTTGTAGTTTTCCTTTTAAGTTATTCACACACGTAGAAAATCTCCCACTGTCACAAGCTTTTTTTTCTCGTCCACATATGGGTTTAAGCGCTATGACAGGAGCTGCCTGAGTTGGAGGAGACCTTAAGTCCAAGAACCAATCAAGGGGACATTGTTAATGGAGGCCACATATAAGCCGTTAAGCCAGTATATGCATAATGTTATTTAATTGGAGTCATAAAAAGCCAATTAACCCCCTCCCCCCTCTCTCTCTCTTTCCCACTCGCTCATCCGTTGTCTCTTTCTCTCTCTGACACGTCACTGAGAATTTTTTTGTGGCAGAAATGTTAATATGTGACACTCTACACATTCGTTGTGTTACATAAAACAATGATAGATCATTTTTGAGTATTTTTTAAAGTAAGTTCTGATACCATGAAGATATGTGTTGGTGCTGTTGAAATATTTGTTCAAAGGGTGAAACCCTTCAGTGAGGGTTCTCCATGTGTTCCCTCTCTTTTGCCTTCTCATTCTCTGAATGCGCGGATTTTGACAATATATTTGCTCCCAGGAAAAAAGCAACAGTGGGTCGCAATATTGGATCTGTCAGGCTCAGGCCATTTAAATTTCAATGGCAGTAAAGTGGGGGAAGCAGACAGTGTTAAATATGATGCTTGAATGAAAATCTAAACCCTCCAATACCTCTAAGCAATGTAACTCAATGAGATGAATTAACTGTAAATGCCTCATTCTCTGTGTGAGTGTCTACCAATTTAAAATCTCATTATTCATATAAGATCCTGAACAAGGTGACTCTTAGGATAGATCGAATAAGTGAAGATAATCTTACCGGACAGTTTTATGCAAATAGGAAATGTATTGAATCAACTATGAGGAGAATGGGGAATCAAATAAGCTAATAAAGTAGTGTTAGGATGAAAAAACACCATGAATAATGTTTCCCCCCTATCTCAGCTCAGTGCTTATGCCACTGCCTGCGAAGTTACAAAGTGTATTAATTCAAAGGATGCTGTCATTTAACTCGCATTCTCTATAGTATTTTGTGAAAAGTATTAACGGTTTGCCTCAATAAGCCTTTCAATGTCACCAAAACAGTGAACTGCCTAATCTCCACGGCCACCATCTTTAAATCGTCACAGTTACAATATCTTCATATTCACTGGCGATGAATTGCTGGCAATGAATTTCGAGTGAATGGTGCACCATTTACCTTGAATGCAGCTCATAATAGCTCATATTATTACCAGTTTGTTTTGTTTTTTTGTTTGTTTTTGTTCAAGAAGACCCGGGACAGAGTGACCACTAATAACCGTTTGCCGGAGAGGTCCATCAGACAAGGATTGATTACAAGCCATCCCATTCAGGGCTGCGCAGGTCTGCACAAGTCCATCCATAATTCATAGTATAAATAATGTACCGTTCATTACACAGAAAATATGAACTTTTGTTATGGTTTGTGTTGCAGACATTGGGCTTATAAAGCTAACATACTCAGTGCTTTAATTTGTTCTTCACCCCAAGGGTGAACGCAAATGACAAATGCAATGATATAATTATATAATAGCCACGTAGACAAAGGAGGTCTGACAAAGCTATGCATGCTATTAAGAGGGGGAAGCATTGTATTTATTAACCTGTAGGATTAACCTTGTCCAGTATGTATATGTTAGAAGACAGAGTGTTTTGTTCTTATTTCCATTTGGTCACACGCACATATCCTAAAAGAATTGCCTGGTGTTATTACAGCCGGTTCCATCCTCATTGGACTTCAGCGACTTGCCCAGTAACATAAAAAATGATTCTTTCTACATGTACTTTAAGAGCTGAAGCAATTTGCCACTCAAAGCTGTCTCAAGAGAGAATTTTTTTGTGGATTTGCAAGATTTATGGCAATGACAGCTGCGTGTCAACGACTCTCAGGCTGCTGTAGGCCCAGCTATCACTCCACATTAAGGCTCCTTTGAACATAAGTATATCTCACTCTGAGTTGGTGACACGCCGTGTGAAATTATACATACTCGAGCGCAACGGTGGTTAGCGGCAGATAAGCGTGCAGGAGGAAACCGGGAATTATAAAGGAGAACACAAAAAAATATGTGCAATGTTAATTTAAGGATCTGAACTTATTTCCAGACAAAAGTACATGTGCGCCTCCACAGCTGAGCACTTCGTCTCTGAATAAGTTCTCTCCAAATGCGATACATGTTTGCAAACATGGTGAATTGTTCCTTCGCCTACAATGCTTCCTCTGGAGGAAATATCATTCATTCAACCACAACAGTAAATCATTTCACTCATGCTCCAAGGATTGTGCCAAAGCTTGGGAACAGAGGGAGGTGACAGTGAAGAGAAACACTGTAAATAGCAGGCAGTGTGCAGGGCTGATCATGCTGCATAGGTGACAAAAAGGTACAACAGATGGAGCGAAATATGTCAAAGTGAGGGGGAAACCTGTCTCTCCACTTCCCTCATCTGTCTGCGCTGGACTGGCCAGGTCCATCTGAATGGAAGCAGCGCATGGAGGTTTGTCATCACACACATTAACCCAACATCACTTCCAGAATATTTACCAGAACTTCCCTGGCGCAAGTCTGTCACAGCGCTTGACATTAATTCACAGAAACTTCTCGATTATCACACGGCGTGCTTTGAACCTTCACAGTACGATCAGAGCATATTTTCTCAGCGCAGGAGCACTTCCTGGCTGCCCGTCCCGTTTGATTTGATGGGTTATTAAACACTTCTGTCAATAAAAAGCGTGGTGAATGCTAATTTTTGAGCCCTCCATCAATAAATGACCATGAAACTACTGCAAATTAACCTCCAAATGTCACGGGAAAAGCCTGTGCCACAGCTCTTACTGTCTGTGCTTCAGGTAGGAAAACTGGACAAACGTGACACTGTACATAAACATTTATACATTTAAATTATATAGTAACTCTGAATCGCTTTTATATATGTAAAAATGCATTGCCTAATAAGATGTATGTTAAAGTACTGGCTGGTGTGATGTGCCAATCAATTGGATTCCTTGTTGCACCTTAGAAGACTAACAGTACGGTGTACAGTAATGCATGTGTCTGTCCTGCTGTAATAAAAAATGAGTTAAAAATGGCAAATTTCACTCTTGTTGTGGGACAAGTAATATCTTAATCTTGTTCCACTAGTCAAATTTTCTTTCATAAAGACGAGCATGGGCAGTGTAGTTTATTTTTTGGTAAATGGACTTATTTATGTGATAAGTGGACACGTTTACAAAGCACTGTTTAGAGTCTCAAAGCCCTTCACAACACTTGTCATATTAAACCAATCCCACATATGTTCATACAAGGCAAATTGAGGTTCAGCATCTTAGCCAAGGACAGCTCATCACACATATACAGCTCGGTTGAGGGATGGAACCACCGACCCTGCAATGAATGGACAGCCGCCCCGTGCTGTAAATATAAAATATTCTCTGCCATACTGAGCATCTTATTGATGACCGGCTTTTAAAGTTTTTAGTAGAAATGAATTGGATTGGATGAATTGGAAGTCGAAAAGCTACAAGCAATTCTTAAAGGTTGTTCAATAGCGTTGTAATGACTCCGAACAAAATACAGCAGCCAGGGATTGATTAAAATAGACTAGTACCGTGCCCGTTTGGGACGTGTAAGATTCTATCTGTACCTAAAGCTAACACGCCTCCGCTCATCAGCAACACACCTGCCAAGTTTGTAGTGGTTTGAAGTGACTAATGGGTTTCACACTACGCAATGGGCAGATTTGCTTTGCATTGAGGAGTTCTCAAATCTTGTCATGCAAGAAACCTGTGTGTGCCTCTAGTGTGACATGTGAAGTGGTGCTTTCTATGAAAGAACATTGAAATGACTGTAATTGACCACCCACCTTATGTGCTGGTGAGTAGCTCTCAAACCCTTACAGTAGTTGACCCAAGAGAATGTAAACATTTACCATTGCTTCTGCTTTGATTTTAGTAACTGTTGCTCCATCCATCCATCCATTTTCTACCGCTTATCCTGTTAGGGGTCGCGGGGGGGCCTCTGCTTTAAAAACTCATGGTTGTGGGTCATATGCAACACATGTTAAAATACACACAAATCATGAATCAAAAAGCCATTTTGCAGCCTCAATCCTTTAATGTAGACATCTTTTCAGAGCTGTTACCTTACTACCTCATGAGCCACCAATCCAGCTTTATAAGGAGAACAGTGAAGTGTAAAAGATGAGCAGCAGTCCTGCGTCAAACAGGCTGTGTTGAATGGTTTATTGTGAGGGGGGAGAGGTGTTGGTGGGTTCAGGGCTTCACAAAACACAACGGGCCCAATTCACTGCTGTTAGTGTTGCTGCAATAAAACGCATTCACCAGCAAAACTCAGTCTCAAATGTTCGCGAGCGCAAGTGTAACAAGACCTGAACAATACAGGGTGTGAAAATAAATGTGCATTTTTCATAATACAAAATTATCAATTCACAGCCTCTTGAGCTATGCTTTTAATATTGCTTTGTATTCATGAAAAAAATATATATATTTGCTTTCAAACAAAATTATGTACGCTTTCAGTAAATATCTGGTAAAATAAAATCCATTAGGGCAAAAACAGTGATCGAAAAACAAAACCTGAGGTTTTTAATGCAACAAATCATTTGCCATTAACCTCACCTGTTGTTTTATGGTAACTAGGCCCCGTGTTAGTCTAATAATAACTTCTAACAGGAACCAATCAGATTAGGATCACATAAAAAGCAGCAACACTGTGACCCTCTTCTCCATTACATATACTACTTTTTAACATGCTGCCCCACAATGGGGCTTTTACATTTTGCATTTGTGATGTTTCAGCTGTTCCGTGTGCGTGTGAGGCCTGACAGAGGGAAAACAGCCCTGGCGTGTGATCCCGGGCCGTCACAACAGGTCAGTGCCACAGCTCATTCAACTGCCAATGATACGGTAAGTCCTACGACACGGGCCAACAAAGAGGAAAATACGTCCATGTAAGTCCTGTAAGCGGTGGAAGACTCTGCCGCTGCCATCCTTTTTCGCTGCCAATATCAACAAAAATGTCAACAGCGAGCGCCTGTCAGCGCCTTGTGTCAGATAATCACAGAGAAGTGGGGCTTGTCGAGTGCATAATTCTCATCTAAATCCCTCACAGGGCGCCGAGTTGGGCAGTAATATTCTCTGATAAGCAGATATATTGTTTTCTCACAATATGATTATCATCTACCGTATAACTTATTCCACAATAAACATGACTTTAAGAATGATGAAGCCTACATACACTTAGTGAAGCTCAGGTTTATGTGGAGCTGAAACACACATGCCGGCACACACGCATTAAATATTCAGTTGTTTATTATACCGTGACATTTGAAAAAAATCAGCTGAGAGTATATTTTTTTGAATGTTAAGGCTGGCGGACTGTCTATGATGTGATCTTTGGAGTCATGTCTGAGTGCAAGAAGTAACCGTTTATTTGCACAGTGGATGAGAGTCAGAAGCAATATTAAATTTCTTTGCATAAAACGCTCAGAGGAATTTATTCAATGGATCCAAACTTTGTTTTCTCACTATTTCTCATGGACTTTGACTACATACAGTACAGCCTGAGATCCTTCACAATGGGGAAGTTATTAATTTAGCTGATATTGATATTGTCCCTTTGATGTCACTGTAACGGCTGTATTACGTCTACAGGAAAATTTATCCAAAGTGCTTGCTACTTCGAGTGGATACTAGTTCTTTCCTTTTAGTTTCTCAAACGAAACTGACTTTGCGGGGAAAATGTGTATGGACAGGCTTCTTATAGTTTTGATCAAAGTATCTTAGATTGTTTTACAAAACATGCTGATGCTTCTCTTCGCAACCCTTTCCAATACTATGGTGACATTTTGCAGCACCATCTGAAATGAAAAGGTTACATCTCAGCAGTCTGTGATGAAATCTTGTCTATAGTCATCTAGTTATCTTAATGCATTTGTGTCACTTTTTTCACTGACTTCTGCAAATCCTGCAGCGGGTTGATATTTGGGAGACAGCGACGATCAGGCATGTAGGTACTCTAAAGGTAGTTAAACCATCCCTGCGTCATGACTGCAGAACTCAGCTGGAAAAATTGAAAAATTAAGTAAAAATTACCAAATCAAATCATTTCAAACTTGAACAGAAATAGAAAGTCTCATTGCATATTTCATAAAATATTTTTTAGAAAATTCAGGTCAGGTCAGGTCGACTCCTTGGAAAGCATTATGTTTTTTAAATTAATTTTTCAGATATTAAATAGTATCTACTACGTTGGCGCACTGACACAACGGATTAATTACATTATTATAAGCAAACTGCTACGATAGAGCATTAGTGGACTTTGTATTTGGAATATCGATCACAATTCAATCAAAATGGGTCTACAGTTTAAAAAAAACACCATAGTTTTTCGCTGCCACAAACAACCACAGTAGGCAAATACGAGTTAAACACAATCAGAAAGAGTCATTTGCACACACACACACACACACACACACACAGAGAGAGAGCTAGAGACAGGCTGATACTGCACAAATCAGCTTGCTAAAACACCCTTGTTAACATTTTAAACCTACCGATCCATAAATGGTGATGCCGGGGAATTTTGGACTCCCGTTCCCCCTTAAATCACACACTCTTGATTTGCAATTCCAAATCTAGAGCATAAATAGGGGCTTCACGGCAGCAGCATGAATCCAACTAAAAAAAACCTTGAATAGATTTTGAATTTTAAAAGCGAGATCAAATGAAAATCACACAAAGGCACCAGCAAGTGGAATTGAAAGTGTGATACAGATGAGGGGGGTATTGTGGGGGGTATGGATGAAAACAGGATTAGACTCCACAGGCCTGGTTCCCACAGATTGCCTGAAATGGGGAACAGATTTAAAGCAGGTACTGTGTGTTGACAGGTTTGGCGTTTTTTTTTTTTTTTTTAAAAAAAACAGGCATTTCCCTTTCCTTTTTTTCAGCACGTCTTACACATTTAACTAGACCCATGTCAAAACCTGTTTACATGTCATGAAAAGAAGCGGAACATGTTCAAATCGGGTAAGCTATTGAAGAAGGAACTTGGATGATTCGACAGTTTAAGTCGCTTTAATATTCCCCACTTCTCGCCGGCTCAAACAAATCATATGCGCGTCTACGGTTTCACTGTTAGTCCACTATTAAACGATGCTGTAATTGACGTTGATTAAAATAATGCTACCCCCTTTGTCGAGGCAAGTGCGAACGCACGCACACAAGCGCGCGGCAGTTCAGAGGCCATGTTGTTGTGCCTTGATTTTCTTCCACAAATCAAATACGGGCTGCGATGCTTAAGCGTTTCCTCGTATGTCAGCAACTTTTAGAGATTAAACTGTTTCATGTTTAATGGGATAAGGAGGAACATGAGCTTCTATCCAATCCTGGCCCAATTGAGTGTTTTTAATGCAATTTGTCAACTCCCTCTGCTAGTGGGATTTGTTCCATACTGTTAGATGTGGAGTCAATTACATAGTATCTCTGAAGAGTATTTTGCTTGAGAGATTGCTCATCTGGCAATATTAAAGCTACTTAGTATATATTTGACTGGAGTGAAGGAAATACAGTTAACAGGTTTTTAAATTCAAAATCCCCGGTTTTTTTTTTTTTGGCTTGTTTTGCTGCGTGCAATTTAGAAATGTTTGGTTCGCCTCCTGTTAGATAGAGAATTATAAGTGACAGTAATAATATGGCTCCTCTCGATACAGGAGGGCGAATAAAACATTCACTTAACTCTATATGTGATTCTGAAATGTCCAATATGATTAATTACAGACCCAAGGCATTACAAATGACTCACTGGTTAATGTTAACAAATATTCATCCTCAAGGGCCTCTATTAATAATTTCATATTCTCTCCAAATATTATTCTATCCACCTGCTGCGTGCGATCCCATTTTTCTCCTTTTTCGCCCCACATTTTGTGATCATACATAATTTAGTCCCTGGCCACATCTAATAAACGATGTTGACATATGCTCTCGCGGAGAGCACTGCCTGCAAGTGTTGGTTGATAAGCTTCTTTGCATTCTCACTGGATCCAATTTTGCCCTATCAGTACATGGCTCCGCTCACATGGTCGACTAGGCCTCGAGATGTCCCCAGGCTTCCGATTAGTGAAAAGTGTTTGAGGGGGGGGGGAGAGAGATTTGTGCAAAATGTGAAATTTGTCACCAATAGTGTGTTTTAAAGGGCCCCACACAGTGCACACGGGTGCCTCTATAAAGATGTTGTCATGTTCTAAACTCTCCACTCATCTTGTTGCTTGTTGTTGCTGTTTGTCAGACTCAGCAGTTTTGTGGCATTTTTGCTAAAAGCTTTAGCTGAATGGAGATTGTCATGAAAACCATTGTTGTTTTTTGGTGTTTTGTTTGTGCGGGACGGGCAGGATGTAGGGGTCAGACGCTCACGCGGGGTGAGTAAGCTATGTGCAGGCACCGCCAGAAGGCGGAGACGGATTAAAAATTGAAATTGCTTTAAGCGTTTATATCCAAATATTTGTCCGTTCTCAGCCTGAAATGAATTCCTACAGTTCCAGCTCAACACCGCCCACCTTAGCTCCCGCTTCTTCTTCTTCTTCTTCTTCTTCTTCTTCCCCGAGCACTACGAGAGAGAGAGAGAGAGAGAGAGAGAGAGAGAGAGAGAGAGAATCAATTCGATCAATACCCCTCCACCAATTGTTTGTTGTTTTTTTTTCTGCTGACCACACCTCAAGGATTAATATTTGATTAGCCTTTAGGAGGGGTGGAAAGTACTTATTAACCTTATTTGTCAATCTGTCAGTGGCACTGCGCGGACTGTGCCTTGAGGCGGGGAGCGAGGGGCCTGGAGGGGGAGGGGATCACTTCAGGGAATATCGCGCCTTCCGACGACTGCTCTCCTCTGGATGTTTCACCGTAATTACCCATTTTAGGCTGCTGCCACAAGCATGACATTCATTTCTGCATTTTGAACACATTTGTTAATTGATATTATGATACCCAGAATAGCATAATGGTGTTGATGTTTAGCTTCCATCTACAATTTGGCCAATTACGCCCAACTCTTTTCAGGATGAATAACAAGATGGCTTTGCGGTTGCTTGTTTTATTCATATTGCGAGCTGTTGAGTTTTAGGTCATTGTCATTACAGTCCATGAAGACAAAGCACTTGCTCGTTTGGAAATCGAGGCGTAAACTTCCACACTGTGAGCAGCCCTTTTTTTTTTCATTAGTAATTTTAATTAAGTCTTCTGCACAACACCGAAATTGACTCTATGTATAATTGTTCATTATACGTCTTGTTTTCTACAATGGGGAAATTAAGGGGCCTCAAATGGATGAGTCTGAGAGATGATTAGTCTTGTTCATCCCAAATGTGTAATTTTTTAATGCCTGGCGTGAGCTTTGCTGCAAAGTGAAATTGATACCCGGTATATGAAAACATCTAATGAATTGCCAATTCTGTTGTCAGAATCAAGCTAACAGATATTCTTGGGGGAAATTTATGTGGAGGACGCACGTTTGAACGTTCTAAGCTTCGCACTGAGATCTTCATGTTGAATTCGTTTTATATGCATGCAAACACACTTTCCCAGAATTCAAAAGAAGAAGGGCTGCGTTTAAACGAAATGCACCCAAACCCAGTGTCCAATATCGGGTTCTTGTTTACAGAGCGCAACCCTTGCGTCACCGCTGTGTGTATAAAGGTCTGACTGTCTCTGCCCTTAAAGTATTTTAGGCCTGACAATGATAAAACCTCTGCGTGCTCATTGAAGGCCTCCCGGATCCATTTTCCCAACCCCTGTGTTATCTGTGATCATACGCCTCCACGCTATCGAGCTCAGTCAAAGACCATCCCATGGTTTGCAGTGTTAATTACAGATCCTTTGATGTGATAGAACACAGCCCTGTAGAGATTGATTACTCTTTGCGCTAAGTTGTCTTCCAATTACTTAGACAATTAGCCAACTAATTAAAATACTTATCCTGTGCATTGAAAAAGGAAGAGGAGTGCTGCTGCGAGTGTCTCCCTTGATATATGAGCTGCCAGGGATTTTCAGAGTGTCTCAGCTGAGGAGAAGGAAGCCTGGTGTGCAGACTGCAGCTCAGGAAAAAGGCCCAAACATGAGCCGCTGCAGCTGCAGACTGATAATAATGTGGATCAAGCATTTAGAGACGTTTATCGCTTCCTGTTGATTGAGGATAACGATGTTAGATCAGGGGATGAATCGGTGTTTGACGATCCATCATCTCACGAGTTTCCTCAACCGTCTGACAAATACCACCTCCTGAATGGCAGACTCAAATAATATCCATCTCTTGGATGGCAGATTTTGGTTCGGTTCATTTCTTTTTATCTATGCAGTCTCGGGGAAGTAAATTGCAAAGAATCGTGTTTAGTCTTGAAGTTCTCTACTGAAAAATAATCAAGCAGCTGACTCAAAGTCATTGGAGCATGACTGAATATTTACATAAAAATTATTTGTAGTTAGTGTGAAAATATCCAATCTGGGTCTCTTTATGTTAAGGGTCTGTGGAGGGATTTGCTCCTCTGATAAAGAAAAATAATGTCTGAGATTCTCAAGAGCCTTAAAATTGTTATTTCATTAGCAAACCTTTTCCTTCACTAATATGAAAATACTGAACATGTCTTTTTCTCGAGTACCGCTGCTATTTTTGGTGGCTCTGTCGCTGAGTGTTTGTGCAAAGTGGATTGTTCCTTGTACACCAACGCAAATATTTTATGTTTCTCAGGATGAAATACAAATTAGCCTGTCTAACAGAGAAGTAATTTTAACCACACAGTGGAAACAAATCCTAGCAAAGTGTTTCCAAATATGTTTTAAGAACATTGCTGACTGGAATTACTCATTATAGTCCCTGAGGTTATTTGAAGTTCTGGTATTAGTGTGAAATATTGAGACTGACTTTGATTGCTATTGAGTTTGTAAGGGTGTAATTATTTGATACACCCAAAACAGCACTTTTATTTGAGAGGTCAACATCTCTTGTCACTTGTTCTTGATTTTTTCTTACCATTACAGGGTCCAAAAGCTTTTAGAATGAAATATTTTAAATCTATTGAGGCAAATGGCAGCCCAAAATAATAACAATCGTAAAGTAGGCAAAAAAAAAAGATTTGTCTCTGCTCAAACAGAAATGCAAGCTTTCAAGTGCTTTCCATCGATGCTTATTTAAATAACCCTAAAATCCTCTTATTGTTGTGCTTGTCTTCTTCCGTCATCTACAATGCGAACAGCCTACAATCATCAATAATTGTAAATGCACTGATCTCAAGCAAACTAACAGCGTTTGTTCAAGTGCCTAAAGTTTTTTTGTCTTTTCTATTAAAGCCAATGTAAATGTTCATTTGTATGCTGACGGTTTTTGCACTGTGAAGCCATGATATCTGTGATTCATGTGACTCTACACGCCCACATACGAAAGAAAGTTTTATTGTCTCTTTATTTGTGGCCGACATCTGACTGAAGCTTGTCACACTTATTGTCACGTCCCCTTAACCCCAGCTGAGCAACTCCATTATTGCCCCTCCATTGTAATGCTAATGCCGCCTTATCTGTGCAAGGAACAAATATGCAACGGACAATAGGGATGTAGACATGCATTCAATTTATGCATTCAGAATTGCTTTTGATGATGTAGATAATTATGTTGCAGTCTGTGGAGAGTTTCTACACTGGACAAATATTAAGAAGCTGAAAACCCTTGTATTTCCTGATCAACTGTCCTGTCTTCTTTACCAATGTAACTTTTATGTGGCCATTTGAACCTTTTCAGATTTTAAAATTACTTTCTACAAATCATTCCTGGAACTTTTCACTGACACTTGCATGTCTTACTGCATATCTACAAGTCGCTAGTGCAGTGATTCTTATTTAAAAGTGTGTTGTTTTCTTTTAATATGAAATGATTTTAAAAATGATTAAAAAACAGCAAATGCTTATTATAGCATAACAGTAGAACATCTGAGCTAAGCGCCATTTCAAGTAACTGAAACGAGTTTGAAAAGCCAGAGACACTTTTTTTGCATAAACCAAATTAAAGTTTTAACCAGTTTTAATTTCTATCAGTAAATTAACAGGACGTAACTAAGCCGGTTTTTACCTCAGACCATGGTGATTTATTTCCCCCCTTAACCTCTAACCAAGAGGTTTAGCTTAACTAAATTCCTGGCAGGTGAAAGGTTACGTGACTAAGAGAAGTAAAGTTGCCTGTATGCTTAAAATTCAGAGAAATGTTATAAAACACCCAACACAATACATGAAATGACAAACGGCGCTGCACAAGAGGATATTTCCACCCATGGAGGAAGGCCTTACTAAAAGCTTCAAAATAGTGATACAAGAGACAACACACCAATATTTTTAATTTTGCAAAGGTATGTTTTGTCATGGGAATTAACAATTATGCACATTGCAGGATTTAAAATTTTTTATTGGCGATTATAATAAACAAACTTTCCGCAGCTTTTCCACAGATTTTTGTTGCCTGCGTGAGCCAACAGCCTGTACACAAATTAATGCTGAACAAACAGATTTGAATCGGACCTGAAAACGTAAATCCCTTCCCCCTGTTGGTGTTTCCTTCTCCATGCTGCCGGTTTTGGCCTCGCAGCAGTGCGACTGATTAAAGTTGTTGGGGCAGGTTGGATGGAAAGCCCCCCTGTGATTAGGAGGGTCAACAAGTCTGAAGGAGCAAACTCTCCGTCCTCATCCGCTAATCATAGATTATATAAAACAATCTTAGCACCACTTAACCTGTGCAGGGGCCCTGATATGGCTTGGCATGCTCTGTCTCTATTAATCAATCAGTTCAGGCGTTCATGAGCTCTGCGATGCAAATGGGTGTTACATCTGAAGGTCCTATTTCTCTGGGGGTTTTTTTTATTTATTTATTTTTGCAATCATTCGGGCCTCAGCTGCTTAACTCCTGTGACATTCGTGTACTTCAAATACAGGCCTAATTCAATCACAGGAGAAGAAAAAACATCTCTTGATTTAGGAAACCACAGTCATCGCATCCGGGATACGCGAAATGTGCAAATGTTTAGATGAGTTGCTCTTTTCCAGCTGGCCAAGAATGAATTGACTTATGGACACATTTAAATGTGTGCTTGAGCATTTATTGTCAAATAAGCGTGGCTCCGTTCTTCCTGTAGCACATCATCTTCCATGGAAATCATCCTGGTGCCTGTCAAATCTGTCATTTCCCCCCCAGTTTACTCTCACTGATGAGGCGCATTATAAAGAACTGACAACACAGTTTAAGGCTCTTTTGTTTTCTGGTGACAGCTGCGTGTGCTCACCAACACAGACTTGGGAAACAATAGATATGAGCTGAAATTTGATATCATTCAGCTGTATTGTTAGATAATAGAAATAAAGTAGGCAATAGGTAATAATGAAATGCCATCCCTTACATCTGTAAGGTTATATGGGGGAAGCATATAAACCTATATGTAATGTATATTTGTGCAGTATGCATTGATCTTTATACAACAGAATCGTCAAAGCTAACTATAAGTAAACACACTATAGTTTCACCCCCCCCATTTTGTTTCATTAAGGTTTCCAGCTTCACAACCTGGGCTGCAAATGTGATGGTATTATGAAAAGCTTCGGAAAACTAAACTTTTCTTTTAGTTTTTTTCTTTATCTCACACCCACTGTATCAATACAATATTCAGTATCGGTATTGACAATCTCGATACTGCTTGACGAGTATCGAGATTGAAAGGAACACCAGACAAGTTAGTCACAAATACCACAGCCACTCACTGTGTGACTTGCGAATGCTGCTAATGCCGATTAGCCAGCTCCCAGGCAAACTTGGTCGGTTATAAGGACATAAACACTGTAACAGAGCAGATATTATCATGCATTTCACAACCATAATGCAGCCACTGTCAATTACGGGCTAAAAAAAAACCACATAAACATGTCCACAACATAATATGTAACATGTGGTAACAAGTAACATGGCTTAATCTCTCTAATAGTAGCAATACAGATAGATATAATAAGAGACGTGTAGATAGAAATGTGTTTTATTTAATTTCCTGTCTCTAAAATTACCCAGGTCATCCCCAGTGGTGAGCCCGTAGAGCAGTTAACTTCTGGTTTGGTGCTGGTGGGGATCAACAAATTTAGTCATGGGGCTTTATGAGAATTTCCCCTATTTTTTTGGAAAGAATGTATCAAATCTTATATTCAAACGAGATTTGTTGGGATTGTGACAAAATGTATCTACCATTTTAAGCTTTTTGGGCATCACAAGGTGCATCACAAGATGTAGCCTCTATGTTTGGGAACTATGTCAAATTCTCCGCACATTCTCATCGTGGTGGTTGATTGACACTCACTCGTCCTTTATCGGTTTGCCGAGCACAAATATTGGTGCAGTATGTATCGATGTGCAGGTCACAAAGACTGTGATTTATAGATCCGGAATGAGGGCATAAGAAGGACAAAAGAGTAGATGTGCTTCTAGCCCCGTATCAGGGTTTTTTTTTTAACTTTTTTTAACGTGAGAAAACAATGACAAATACAATAATGTAGTATTTTTATGTACTTTGGAAGGTGTGTGGATGGGAACTTCAGCGTTTGAAAACTTAATCAGCCACTGTCCTCTGTGGCAATAAAATCGAAAATTAAAACCAAGACCTACTGACTTTAGGAGGAATTTAACATTTTTCACCTTTTCATGCCATTAAACCGAGACGTTTCCTGGTTGCCAAAGCTCATTTTTAGCTCCCAGACTCAAATGTGCATGTAATGAAGCTTCGGAGGGTGCACTTTGACTCTGTAGGCCCCTTCGTCGAGGCCGACCATGTAATGTCCCTCCCCGCTGCTGTATACAGTCGGCGAGCTGCAACGAATGACTGTCCCATCTTCTGGGGCTGGCTGGGCTGTTTATGAGAGGAACATAAACTAGCGAGCAATATCCTATTGTCTCCGGCCACTTAGTTCCTCCCAGTGTTAGAGGTTATTTTGCCCTTACGAGCAGCAGAAGGTATTCAGCGTCAGCGGC
>KV751374.1:239499-259692 GCA_001698575.1 Mola mola | reverse complement strand
CCCCCCCCTGAGAGACCTGCTATACAGTGTCTGCCCTAGATAGGCTGTTTATCAAGTGCCCCCTGTTCTATCAAGTTGACTTTCCAACCATGATGCACAGATAAAATACAGCTTCATTTCACTGGTAATCTCAGGAGGAATAAGCCTCTGGCCACGGCGAGAGCCGGCTGCTTACCTGGGGTATTAATTGGGCCTGAGTTAAAGGCAAGGCAGAGACTGCCTTGCAGAGGATAAAGGGATGGCAGCCATCATTACTCAACACCTACTGTATAATGACAGCTTCATCTCTCCCTCAGCAGCCATCCCACTCCTAATTAATCTCATCATCTCTCCTAACAGTTGGACAGTCAGCAGCTAAACAGATTCAACATATGTTATCATCGCTATACCACTCTGAAACCATTGCTCCTGAATACTCAATCTGTCATGATTTTTCCTCAGGTCAGCCCATCAGGGCCAGCAAATCCCGCCAAAAATCTCAAGATCTATTTTATTTGAGTCTAAGCGGCGGTGTATTAACTCAAATTTGAGCTCGCCATCTGTTCGCATGAGTCACAATTTTTTTCTTCTTCAATAAATCGCTTCGTCAAAGGTTATAGTATTTATTTTTGTCTCATAAAAAAAATTGACGCTTCACTGTCGCTGTCAGATTTTGACAACCGGTGGCAGCACACTCATTAATCAACCTGTGAACTCAGCCATTTTGTGCCTCGCGGGTTCACCAGACATCGACAGCAGTTACAGACGTCCACCGCCAAGCGCTCTGTGACAGCTCCGTCCGGCTACTCCGAATCATACTGTGACAACTGAGGCCAATTCACAGGAACAGGGACAAATCAGTAGTCTTTGCCATCAATACTGTGGAGGTGTTGAAACATCATCTTCTGCCTCATCTCGTGCAGGCTGGGTGTTATGCCTCTCCAATTAATTGCTTGCTTGCCAAATGTATCTTTGCACATTATCTTGTTCTATCTTTTGATTGCATGTGCTTAATTCCTTATCATAATTGGAGTTGCACACTGCCACTGGGCCAGTCATGTCTCATTGCAAATTAGGCTTAAAATTGTTTACCGAAGTTCGGATGCCGCTCACTTTTAGCTATGAATTTAATATTGCGGAAACCAATTAAACGATTTAGATTTAGAAAAAAATTGAGATTCAGTTAAATTTTATTGTAGCTATCTATTGTTTTTGGTTGTTGTTGTTTTTTGACAGAAAGTGATGCACTTCCAGTACAAGCAGTCACGTATTTCGGTGTGTTTTATTCCCTCTTGATAGCACACGAACAATCTCCAGTGCAAACAAATCAGTCCACTCAACCATCAGGGAAGCAGCGATTCGGTGAAGCTGGTCCTCAATGGATGTGTTTAAAGTCTCAGGCAGAGCACAAGGAAGAATAATAATGATAACCATGAATGGGCTATATGGGTAATAGAGCGCCACCTCCATTGCTGCTTGGCATGTGAATGTGTTGTTTTCACACAGGTTTTCAGACGTTAGCACATTGCAAAGGCATGAAAAGGTCAAGACAGCTTCGAGAGTCATTAGCAAAGCTTAAAATACTGCATTAATTTGATCACATACTGTATCTTTCTCCATTCTGTATTTAAACAACTGACTGTTCATTTTATTAAACGTGACAGTGGCAGATTTTAAGTAGAAGTATCCAGTAATCCAGACAGCCATAAATATCACTTTCTAAATCTATTTGATAAAGATTAGTTGAAATGAAAAATAGATAATAAATCCTTTAAGATCAGATGTCATACTGTGAACTTCCAATATGTGTTTTGAATTAATGAATATATTTAATGCTAGATGTCAAATATTTAAAAAAAAAAAAACCCCAAAACTCTCTGTTCTTATATAAATATGCTTTCTTCCTGTAAAATAAATTATGGCAATCAATTATAGCTAGAAACAGACTGGAATGTTGGGTGTTAAGATCTAGATTATGCTAATTTTTTGTCATAGATGTTTTCAAATACAGCTAAATTGAAAAAAAAAAACAAACAGTATTTTTTCTTTAAACTGGTATTTTTTTATAGTGTTATATGATATTTACAAAATATGTTTTGTTTAATTTTGGGTTTTTTTTTTTATACAGTAAAAGGATCTAGAATAACATCTTGCATTTTTGTTTCTCTCAAAACTTTTCTTACTTAGTTTGAAACGGGCCTGGCTCAGACACTAAACTGTTGCACCAATCAGAATTTAGCACCATATGAGCCAGCGTCGCTCAGATCTGATCACCCACACTGTCCTGATTAAATTGATTAACTAAATGTTTTTAGTCTGACCTCTATTTTGTATACTGGTGCTGCTGTGATTTGATTCTTTTTTTTTTTTGTGATGGGGGTGCCCTTTTGTTTACTTTTGGATCGTGAAATGCAACTTTAAGAAACAATGAAATGAAAACAGCCGAACTGAAATCTGTCTTTATGTGCACAGTTTTATTTGTTCAGTCGAGTGTCTAAAGTGCACAAGCAGGGTATAAGCTCTTACTTCACAGCACCAATGTGAAGTCTTTATGTGTATTAAAGTAAATTTTGCCATGAGAGGAACTATATTGGATTAAAACAATAAACCTATAGGTCCTCTGAGGATTTTCAGTTTACTTTGGCACAAAAAGAACAGCGATGAAGTACAGTTAGCCGTTTTACAAGTTCAGACAAGAGAAAGCTGATAAATATAGGCAATGAGAAGCGGGATTTTTACTCTGCGACCAAAGCACATAAGCACTTGATGTCTAAACATCAGCCACTTATGACCCTTTGTGCATTGGTTATTGTATGTACTCTTTCAAAAATATATACAAATGAGCATCACTACAGTATGTGCTGCTGTGTCCAACTATGGTCCATTCTTAAGACGGTATTGCAGGTTCTTGTAAAAAGGTGTTTCTTATCGTCTGCAGTCTCTGTGGAGACATATTGGCAGACGCTGTTTGCTCTGTTAATTAAATTTCCTCTTTGCAGCAAATGAGGTCATATTCCGCCCATTGGTGTAATGTCTCTCTCTTGTACAACAAAGGGAATGCACCGAGTCCAGGAATCTTTACTGAAACAATCAAGTACATCATTGTTTGTACTGTGGATCTATATTTTCGCTGAGCACCGCCGTGGTGAAATTTGATGCCACTGCTTGTTGTTTTTATTGCTTCAATTTTACAGACAGCTGGGATTAATGTCAGTCACTATAGCTTCCAGGAAAAAATGGACAATAATGTAGGAGCCTTTTTCCATTATTCCCAGGCTACACGGGATGAAATCATTTGTTCTTAACTCAACTTGCAATATTGTTAAGATTGTAACAGTGTGCCGTTTAAAATGTCGTTCATCTTGATTCATGTCGTATTGACTTACTTAGAGACGATCTCCAGGGTGGCTGTTTGAGCCACAATCATTTTTCTGAGCTATAAATAAGTATATGTTTTATGTTGTCGAGCATGTTTTCCTGTTGAGCGCGATTTCTGACTGACATATGTGTCTTATAAACCTGGGAATGTGTGTCGACAAGCACGTTCGACAGATAGTGGGGTTAGGAGAGGACGTTTGCTGAATGTCTCATTTCCTTACACTACACGCCGTCGTAACTGAAATACGACAACAAAAGCCATGCATTTGGCCGAGAAGAAATAGTTATTTCCTTTAATTGGAAATGCTGAATGAGTTGGGCTGCAAAGATAAGTTGAATAAAAGTGTCCATCCAATTAAAATTTCCATTTTGATATCAATTTTCTTTCTTTAGGCATGTCTCTTTTGCTGAGAAACACTCAAGCTGAAATGAAATCAAAGGTTTTATTTACCTGTTCTTAGCCATTCACACACATTTGGCCTCCTGTATTATGCAGATACGACAATGTCATTGTACTAGAAACCATTTCTCTGTGTCCGACCATTTTAATTACTTCAGAATTCAGCGTGACCAAAAACTAGTTGAGAGTGTCAGGAAGCTTGGATGTCCAACAGTGAAATTCAAAATGTTTGCAGTGTTGAAACAAAACAATTTTAGTGTATTTAATTATTTTAATGACTGGAATAAATGTTGCTGTTTGAGTTTTATGACACTGTTTCCAGAAAGTTTGGAAAACTGTCAAGGTGCAAACTGGACTGTAATAAAACATCCGTGTCGTGTTTATCTTTTTGATTTGATTGCTGTTTTTCATTCTTGATGCCGTGCGAACTCCTGACATTTATTGAACATATACGGAACATCACAATTAATCAGTGTCAGACACTGGCTTATAGCGTTTATTGCACAAACATTTACTGCCTACTGTAAAAATCAAAATCTACTCGATTTCTTTATTTTTGTGCATAATGGAGTGTTTAAAAAAGTGACATCCTCACTTCCTGGATGCATCTCCAACAACCGTGAGTGCACTTGTTCAGAGAGCTAATTAATATACATTTACATAACAATACTCCCACTGGAGACTACTGGTGCATATGTGACTGGGGTAGAAGCATTGTAGAGATGCAACAAAAGGCCTGACAGGGGCAAAGCAAATAATAAAAGGAGGCACTTGGCAAGACAATGTTTATTTACTGTCTGTGAAAGAAGCCTCAAAATGTCCTTTCACCGAGTACAAACTCTTATTGTCCACTTTATGTTAGCAAAATGAGCAGAAAAGATGGTCAAGTGAACTAATTACAGAAGGCAAAGAGTCGCCAGTCGACCACGTCTATTGTTTGCCTCAACACCGAACGCGGTAATGGGATGAACAGATCGTGCAGAATGTCAACCGAGCAAGCTTCTCTTCAACTGTAGCCACATTATCCTCATTATCCACGTAATTATGTCTGCAAAAACCGCTACAGGACTGCGTTTCAATTTGATACAGCTGGTGGATGTAGACTGAAAAATGTCAGTTACGTAGCCTGACATGAATTTTGCAGGAAAAACTTTTGAATTCTCTAAGCTGTATTCGGAAGAGATGCACCCTCACAGGTGTTTTGTATGGTTCACTTTGCATCCAGTGCAAGAGATGTGAGGACTTCTGTGTGAAAAAAATGATTATCTGAAGTAAATATGTTGTATCAGCCATCGCAAATCACATCAGGTGGATGTCTTCCACTTTCCACACTGTAATCTGTGATGTCGCACTGACGCGTCCCTCCAAAGAGAAAGAAACGGGGGAAAAAAATGCAAAAAGGTCTCTGTAAGAGCAGCCAGGATAATTTTCTCATGATCAGAATACATATTATGTAGCTTTGGGAAATAAAGCGGCGCTACAATAAAGCTGCGCCCTGTTCTTTGAGCTGCCCTCAGGCCGTACAGCACTTCTTTGTTTTCTGTCCACAACATGTTCAAGTTCATGATGCTGGAATGCACCTTCAGTCAAGTTCACACACATTTTACCTTTTATTTCTAAACTGAAAAAACAAAACAAAAACAAAAACGTCATAATGGAACATGTTTCTGTCATATATACCGTTAACGTAAAACCTACTGTCTGATGACAACACAGAGATCCTGTAAACAAATATGCTATGTTTTTGTTTTCTGGTGCATGTTTGAGAATCAGGAGAATATACTGTGTATGTAAGCTCAATATAACATTTTTTAATAAAGCCATGCAATATATAAGCATTTTGGCATTGCAATTAGTGGAGTCTCTGTCAGATTTTAATTTTTATTATATACACATTAAAGATGAGCAGGATTTCCCTAATTGAAATTAAGTATCAAAGCCAATACAAACAGAGTATGAAAGACGGGGATAATATGAGGGGGCCCACAGCTGGAAAGGGGCCGTAAAAATTATGGTAGATTGTATGAATTAATTTAACAGGGCCCAGAGCAATTTCCTTTCAAGGATCCCAGAATTGGTAGCTAAGGCCCTGCATGATATATTCCACTTTAATGAATTGAGGGAGTAGATTTTGTAATTTTGTAAACCAACAGGAATTACTGCTAATAGTTCTCACAGCAAAGGCATTCAGACGCAGTTATTAACCAATGAAATGTAATTCATTAAAAGGTTGAATTTTAAAATTTAATGGGAACACGCTGACATGAAAAAAAGTAGACATTAGTTGCAGAAGTGTAGTACAATGTCATCTAAAAAGACCAAATATTGGTAACGTGTGCAGCAAAACCACAATTTACGGCTCAAACTGGAACCGGAAATTGGATTTTTTTTTTTTTTTTTTTTCAACAACAACACATAGAATAGCATTCAGGTTTTTGGACTACAATGGGAGCCTTTCATTTACGAACAACTGAATTCCCATCTTCGCGCTTTGCTATTTCTCTGTTACCGTGCGCAGGAAAATGTCATCTGAAAAAGATAAGTGCGCTCTCCTGTTGTAAGTTTTGGTCAGCCTGACGCAGAGAAGGCACGGAAGATAATAGTGGCTGATAGGAAGTCTCTATTAAATTTGCATGAACACATTTTGTAAATCTGCTGATGATTGCCTCACAGAGACCCTGTGGCTCAGCGTTCCATCCCCAGCTTCTGTACACTGGCCAGATGGCCACTTCAGAATGAGATTGACACAGTGTTTTAAACTGATTTCATGCTAACTCTCCGGAGAGGGAGACAGACCATCCGCTCTGTTGGGAATCAGGATTACAAAATAGCCAATTAAAAAGGAAAGTGGTGAAATCTTGGGCTGATAAGGTGAAGATTAAATCGGTTATAGTTTATTAGGCAAAATTACTTATTAGGAACTGTTCCTCTCCAAACAGATTTCCATTACCAGCTCAGCTCCTTTTTATCTGCAATCCTTTATCTGATGTCTGCACTCTGTAATTACGAATCCTCCAAATAGCAATTATGACACCAATTGGACAGCATTTCCTCATACATTTCATGTATACTCCGGTGTGGCTTAGAAATAGTGAACGTCTTGAAAATTCTCCTTGGAAAGAGAACAGCTGGGCCTGACCTCACTTCCACATACAAAACATCATTTAATTTGTGACAGGGGTTGGGGGGGAAAAAATCTTACTTAATTTGTTGCCATTGAACCCTAAAGAGAGAAAATCATGTCAGATTTCTGTCCTTGTTTCCCGGCATCCATCATGTGCCCACCCGGTGCCATGTGTAATTACTCTTAGAGGATGGCTGAGCAGATGCGAGGGCTGTGGGTGAGACTCCGGCGGGTCCCAGTGTCCCTGGATAACTGGTGCTCGCTCTGCTTCAGAGGCATCTGTGCAGCACCTGTGGACAGAGCGGAGCTCCACCTGCTACCAAATGTCAGCCGTCTATTTCTTTTTCTTTTTTTCACCGAAGCCTCCCCTTACAGCCTCTCCCCCAGGTCGGCCAGGTTCATGAGAAAGACCCCGCTAAGCTTTTCTCACCTTCCGCTAGTTCCTAACACAGCTCCTCGGCTTGTCTGAGGTTGATCTGCTACCTGGGACATCCTCTGACCCGGACGCCGCTCGGTCTGCCTCCTTAAACATTGTCCATCTCCTGCCATACCTCAGCGCTCAGAAGCTATTGGCCAACTGCAAAACACACAGGCGGTTTATTACACCTCCCCTCTTTGCTCTAACCAAACACTGAGCTTCTATTTGAAGGCTGCCGCTGGATCCCCTCATTCTCTTCTAAGGGCCTGGAACGGTCGCTGAATCACATTGATATAGATTGAATTCTTACCCTGCCTATTGTGAACAACCATTTGTATTCATGAAATCAGCGTATTTACCTCTGAGATGAGCATCTACCATGTTTCAGGCCACATTCTGGAGGCTGAAGTGTTGATAACACGAGGCAATAACACCCGATCGCATTTCCATCTCAGCTTTCATCTGAGGATCTCAGAGCCCGTCACTTTGTGCGGGGATAACCAATCCTCCTCTCAGCACAATGCACACCAGAGTAATTGCAGCAGAGGGATGAGGATTCATTAATTTTTTAGAAATTACGGCAATATGGTGCTGCCAGAGAATTCAATACCTGCAAATGCTGTGGCACATATTATTTTTCTTTTATCATCCTGCTTGCAGTTTAGCTGCATATAATCATTTCCTTTAGGACGCTGAGGAGCCTGGTTTTTATCATTTGTGGGAATGAAAACGTGTGGGGTTTTTTTTTTTCCTGGCCTTGGTGATATTTTTTTCCTGTGTTTATTTGCAGTAAAATGCATGAATGAACATTTTATTGTTGACATTTTCTGTGATCTACGCTTAACTTATCAAATGATGCAATTTCCCGTCCTAACATTTGTTGAAACCTTCAAAGTCTGCGCGACACAACAACTTTGCTTTAAATTTTGTAATCACAGCATAAGTGCTCTGCAGCCCTGACTAGTAATTGTTGGCAGGTATTAAAAGTCTCAGTGTTAGCGGTCCATCAGGCTGCTGGCATAACCCCCCCCCACCAAAAAAAGCTTCAGCTGTTCTATCAGTTCAGCAAAATGGCTTAATGAAAAACTGGCAGTGTTTCATCGTGCCATCTATGGCATCATAGCATATGTGATGCTGCTGCCTCCGGTAATTTTCATATGCATGTTCATATGTTAGTTTATAGAGAGAAAACAAAGGGAGGGGGGACTTCAGCTGTTGGAAACGGAGGCGCTCAGATGCAGATAGAAAGCATTGTGTTGGGGGATATTGGGAGACCCTATTTGATTTCATTAGAAGGAAAAATTAGATGAAAGTCCTGATCTCAGAGGACACTTAGCGGTGCCTCTGGCAAAATTGACAGACATAATGCGGTTTGATTTGCAACCCAAACACAACAGCTGACGGGGAATTAGTGTTTTACAAACAGAGTGTTTGACAACATTGCCCCTTTACTGATAAAGAAAACAAGAGGTGCAATATCACATGATAGAAAACCAGCATATGTTATAATATTTTATGAACAGTACATCTGTTGTTCCTATTGTAATATGATGACATAATACGAACATATAGTGATGATAATACAAAATGAATGACGAGCATTTCTGCATGAACAATAAAAATTCAAAGATTCAAAGAGCTACCTTTACTTATAGTCAAAATCAGTTTCTGCAGCTTTTCCTGCTGTCTCCATCGCTTCGATGTGCCTTTCGATGAAGACAGTTGTGACTCTTCTTCACACGATTAGCGGTCACATGTGCCTGCCCGAGGCCCAACGCGGTGTTTCTGGTCTGAGTGGCTGTCAGGGTCTTCTTTATTCATCCGTGGCTGACAATCATACTTTATTGAGAATGGAAAAGTGACGGCTAATTGATTTTACAGTGATACCGATGGAGAGACAATGAATGTGCCATCAATTCAATCCGCTATTTAATGGTTCCAATTTAGTTCATAAATGCTCACTAAACTAATTTCACCGGGTGCAGCAATCTGAAAAGCTATCATAGCTCTAATCTCCTCCTATATATTCATAAGGAAAAGGGAATTTAGCCAATTCCAAGGTGTGGAGAGGATCTGTTAGTGCAGTGTAAATGTTTAGAACGCAGCAATTGAGTTCATTTATAAGGATATGAAAAGTTTTATTGGCAGGGTCAGTGGAGTGGAACTGTTGGATAATAGGCAGTTACTGAGAAGTGTTTGAAGGCTATGAAGCATAGAGATGTAGGGAATAAAATGCCGGGACATACCGTAATCGGAAGCTAAACTGAAATTCTGAAACAGCACGGCTGTTAGATTCCCACTGATAAAAGGTTCAGTGGCAGAGGCCAACGCTATTCAACCATCTATTTATTTTTCTCCATGCAAGCTCTTCAATTTTGGCCAAAAGTGGGGAGAGCAGTGAGCCGCATATGCCAATGTGGTGTGAGATGGTGATGTGGATGCAATGGACTCCATTTCTCCATCGGAGCGTTTCCCAAACCCAATCATCATTGGATATGGCTTTGTTTCGCAAAGAGAACAGGATGTTAATATGGCAATTCTCTCAATAAAGGGGGAAATGCACAGTAGTCCTTTAAAGATGAGTTCATTCAATTCGCAACACAATTCAGTACCCATCAGTGTGACCCCAATACTTCCTTCACTTCTTATGCCATCTCCCTTCTCTCAGCCCCATCTCCCCATTTATTTCTCCCTCTTGGCCTTACATGGACAAAAACACAGCAGCATACTCACATTTTGTTTCCCCTCCAGCTTCCTGCGCCCTTCCTCTATTTCTCCAAGGTCTTGCTTTTGTTATGCCAGAATTGCTTTTCTTTTTTTGTTTTGTAGGTTACATGCATTTAAGGTCAACAGCTGCGCAGTTTAAAAATGCCGTCTCCTTTGCTGTGGGTGTCGTGTAACCTGGATAGATTTCAGCAGGGACGTGTCTGATCACATCCCGTCACTATGGCGATTCCATCCGCAAAACCCCCCAGAGTGTCACGCTTTGCTCTTTAGCGAAGACCATTCCCACCCCGCTGCTGTTTGTTTACGAGCTGCCATTTAGACATCCATTTAGGGCGTTTTAGCTGTCCAGGACTGGTGTTTGTCTGTTAGCCAAATCAAGATCCCCCGACGGCTTTGCCAGGTGAGCACATGAGAAAAACAAAACTGAGACGATGCTGATGATGATTCCTCGTTGTCATAGTTGTTAATAAAGTGGTGGAGACGTGTTGACTGATGTCTCAGTGGACGGCCAACGTTGGCAATTAGTCTGGAGGAGAGTCTTCCACAGACGTGAGAGAGAGGATGGTGCCAGAGTTCCATGATTAGTTTACTGTGATATTCCTTTTGGGGATGGCAGCCGTGCATACATGTTCCCATGAGAAGGAAATGTAAATGCACAATATGTGTTGTTAGAGACAACTCATACAGCATATACATGTCCTTACTGAGGCCTTTAAACCCCCATGAAATAATGAAAAAAAAACTTTTTTTCCCCCCCGTTTCACAAACTTCTCTTCATAATTCATCCTCTGTGACAGCAGATGATGGATTAACAAATATCCTCTGACAAAAATACATGGACTGCACTTACAAAGTAATTACGTTTATATTATAACTTGATTGTGTAATTCTACACAACACCATGCAGCATGCCTTTTGGTTATTCTTCCAAGGTGCAAAATTTGCTTCTTTATTCGTAAATTAAAATTGGAATTTAATAGGCTCTTCTTTCTTTTTGAGGGACTTGATTAAAATATCCATTATGAGATCAGCTCTTAAGTTCCTGTGTTGTGGATTACTTTTATCTTGGCAGACATAAATTAGGGAGCTCTGCTCTCTGAGGTAATTACCTAAAATATATTCATTGTCCCACTCTTTTCAGTCATATCCCTGCAACATTTCTCCCATGGCTTTGATCCCAATCCAGATTCTTTTTTTTTTTTTTTAATTTTTTCATTTTCTCATGTGTGCTGTCACGCACACGGCATGACTGAAGGCCCACGGTCAAACTTTTATATTTAATTCCTGTCGCAGTTGGCCGCACCAGTGTTTGCCCAACGCAACTGGCCCATGTTTGCGTGAGCCGGCCCTACTTGGAAAGTGGCCTCAGTTTGCTGATGAGAGCGATGGCACCATAACCTGAATTGCAGGGCCGCCGTTGCCAAATAAGGATGCTGCGACACAGGGAGGGAAAATACCATTAATCCCCGACAAACAAGCATCTTTGGCTGCGAGTGGTTTTTGTGTTTGGTGCTGAGGCTACGGGAGGGCCGGGGTTAAACGTGGGGGCCTCCGAGTAGCCAGGGGAGCCCAGCTCGACATAGATAAGGGTGATCATGCTGAAAATGAGTCATAGGTGAGACCTCTATCTCTGAATACCCAGCTAGAACAAGCTTCACCAATTCACAGCCCTGATCCGGATCTTCAAGACCAAACCGTACGAATTCCTCCAGCAGAAAGGTTGTAGAGTGGACTGATAGACGTTTGGATGGAGGACTTACCTTTGGCCACATGTACGCCGGGATTGCCAAAAGAAGCCATTTTAACTTCATTTATGCATTTATTTATTTGTTATCAACATTCCGCTAGAAGGATTTGGCACAAAACTTCACTCGTTGGCTAGGAATTGTGATTTAGCATTTTCAACAATCTGGCACACGAGATAAGGTTTCTGCAACATGATAATGCCATGTTTGTTCGGCCAAATAAATAAATACAATCAAAAATAGAAAGTAATTCAGTTATTCCCGAGCCTTGCTGAGATCCGGTTTTAGCCCAGTCTCCAGTAATTTCATTTCAGTTAAAAAAAACCAAAAAAAAACAGAGAGAGCGTAAGAGAGAGAAGGAGAGATGGCAGGTGCTGATTGAGGGCTTTTACTTTCTGACATATCCTACTTTACTCGGAATACATTGTACGCCAAAGCATCCGGCTCAGGCCATCTGAGTGTGTGGCGCTTAAGTGCACAAACCTCATTTTCAAATTTATTTCAATAGCTGGGAAGAGATAACAGTGTTTCAGTGAATCAAGAGTATTCCCTTTCAAATCACATCATCCAAGTCCCAACACACTTGACTCTGGATTAGAGGAACCAGATTAAAAACCTCAATTTAATTAGAGTGAATGGATAGATCTACCACTTGAAAGAGCAATAAGTAAGGTCCCACTTATAGAGAGATATCTGCTGGCCCACTGAGGTCTATACACCCCAGGTAAAATTGAAGATGTAATCTTTCCAGTGCAAGAATAAACTCCTCTGGCTGCCAGCCGGGGATTCACGCCGCCTCGTGATGTGCCCCACTTTCCAATCACAGGCTGAAGCCTTGTAGCCTTAATGTAGATCAATTATAGGGCAGAAGAGTCACTGTCACATATGATTCACAATATCAATTTCATGCCCCTGGAAACTGTTTGGCAAGTGTTCCCTCTTTTTACATCTGCTAACCAATCGCAAGGCAACGTGTCAATGTGAAAGTCAATTTAATGGCGTGACAGTTAACCAGCGAGCGCATTGTCGAGGAGGTTTTCCCTGTCTGTCATGGCCTGATATTTATTTATGTGCTGCATAGCCGCGCACAAATAAAATGTCACATTTCATTTACACCACCCGACCTCTTGTGATGCAAAAGATTTGCTTAAAATGCTAGCGGTGGGGACCGCTCGGGCTGATTAAAGACCCCTTGAAGCATGCTCCAATAATACACTGCGGATGTTTAGAGACGGACAGCGGAAGATGTTACCGAGGCAAACACCCCCAAATCTTCAGATCTGAATGATTTACAATAAATAGGTAACCAATCACTCACGGCTCGGGCTGACTTGATGCTGCCATGACAGAAAGAAAATGCAAAGGCAATTGCTTAAAGGAATATGGCTTAAAGAAATGTTTTGTGGCAGAAATGATGAGACAGATAACATCCTCAGTCTGTTTGTTAATAGAGCACCACAGCAAGCAGCCGATTATCTTCTTATCTTCACATTTAAAAAGGAACAGCTAGCCTTGCTCTGTCTATAGCAAAATCACCTATCAGCACATCTAAAACTCACTGAAAAAATGCCTAATTTTATAATCTTATTGTATAATCTGCACACAAACAAAGGGGGTGGGAGGGCTTATTTCTTGGAACAGGAAGTTACTGCTCCAGGTAAAGAAAACCAGCAATACACACCATAAAATTATCGTTGCTGTTTGTGTACTGATGTATTTTACTTTTACAAGAGCTGGTATATTAAGATTTTTTTTAACCAGATCTAGGTCCAAACTAGCATATCCTACAAAATAATAATAGAATTGTTCGGGACAACGACTGCGTCCCACCTCAATTTGTGCATGCTCGTTATTTTTTTTATGTACCAAGCATTTACGAAAAATAACAGCAACAAGCTAAGCCTTGCATCGTTTTCAAATCAGGTGGGTTTCCATAAACCTGTTTTTATGCGCGTTTTTGATTTCCACATGAAAAAACATGAATGGAAAGACAAAAACATTCGAAAAAAATTCTGAAAACAAACATTTTTACCCGTTGAGCAAGGTGGAAACGGTGGTGTATTGAGAAAAGGTAAAGCAAATAAAGGATGACGTTGAGATCACATGACTTAAATCTCACCCGATTCGCCCGTCTTCCACTGCAGGAGAGAAGCATATTTGTTGACTTTTTGTAGTGTTTCCAATGTTGATTGTGCTATTTCTGCTGCATTTTCCTTTCCTCTTCATCTGCCTTTAGTTAGCTGGGTTTTTAATTGCTTCATCCAGTATACGAGTAGACGAATGTAAAGTTGACGACATTTTCTCAGGTCAGGGGTTCGGTGTCATCCGTCCACCATGAGATTGGGCTCCGGGCTCGAAGCTCGATGGTACCGTCTTCATCAGATTGAGCTTTCTTCTTCTTCTGTAGGTAAAATGACGGCCGACAAGGTGGGAAATTTTGTCACCGGCTGGCTATCTCGACAAATTAACCCCCCATATTTGCAGAATGTTGGTGGATGGAAACACACATAAATCCACATTTTCTTGTCTGGATTTTCCGAAAATTAAAATTCGCAGTGCATTTTAATTTTTAGTCCATTTTAACCCAGCTAATGTCTGTCGACACAGATGGATGCCCTTTTACTTTCCATTTCTCCACAGTTTCTCGGGCCAGAGTAGTTTTTGATGAAAGGTTTAAGAACAACTGAGTATTTTGCTATGTTTTTATCAACGTTTGCTAAAGAGGAAACAGTTTACTGTGCACAATTTCCTTTGGTTTTAAACAAATTGGTGAGGTAAACTGTATCGCCACCTACTGGCCCAGCATGCTTATTGTTGCTTGTGTGTATGAAGATATCTGATAAAAAAACAGAAGAATGTATGGATGGGATTTTATCTGCTTACACAATAACCGTGCTAGTGTGGGCAGGGCCTAACAACTAACCAGCTATATCTTCATATCTAGACAGTGTTATAACGTCAAGAAGGCAAGAAGTGCTGTGTTTCTCCCCAAAAAATGTCATCCTTTACCAGGCGTTTGAATGTTCTTGTGTCCGTGAACAATGGTTCTGATTTTAATGAACAAGGCAAATGATGCTACAATTACTTTAAAATGTTGGCAATGACAGCACACGGCCTGTCAAACATGCCATATATTATCCAAGGAGGTCAACTAAGCAACATTAAGATGTATCCGTATCACTGACCTCACACATTCACATAGACAACAGAAGCCAAGGATTTCTACATGCTCGTGTGAGGCCAAGCGGCGGTGCTCTCAAGAAAGGGACAAGATGCTGTCTGCATCCGCAGAGGCACAGGTTTTGAAAATCAACACGCAGCAGTGCCAAAGCCATTTCACATTCTGAAAAGGCGACGGTCCACTAATCTATGAATAGGGCGCCCAGGAACCCTGGTGACAAATGTTATCTCCGCGTGGCATAGAGGGTTCAAGCCCATTCAGCCCCCGACTCACAGGCCACTGCTAAGATTATGTCACTATAATCCCCAAGCAGGCATTTTGTTGCCTAGATGGGCAGGTGATTCTATGTGTGAGCAAAACAGCACCGCAAGGGCAGCGAGTAAGAAATTATTATTTATTCTTGGCATGAAAATAGAGGCTGGAGTGTTGTCATATTGTATGTACACATTTGAGGTTTGGGGAGATGTGACTCCAAAGCTATAAAAAATGCTGTGGGAGATGATGTATGTTTTCACACCAGGATTTGCCTTTTATTCCTATCTGTGAGATGTATTTGGAATGGGATTATTGTTTTTTTTGTACTATTTTGAGTTGATTGATAGAGTGTGTCTCCCTGTTGTTCCGTTCGGTAAGCGATCATTACAGGGCAGCGGCATGTGGTGCGTGTTTGTTGCATGTAAACAAGCAAGTGGAGACGCGGGGGAGTGAGAAGAGGTCAGCGTAAACGGGCACATACCATTTCTCTGATCCCAAAGGGAACACAACTTTCAGTGAGAGGGCTGTTTTAATTGATTCCTATAGCTCTATTGATAAGCTAAAAGCAGCAGGGTGTAACAATAGCACATCCTCTCACCCTCGGGAGACTTAAAGGGAAATGCCCCCTGTTCCACTAGCACCTATGCCAAACAGCCGTGCAGCTACTGATGACTTCGCCAGCCTTATATGATTTAATTGGTTTGGTATTACCTTTAATTTAAAGGATGATGCAGCCTTGGATGAGGTCACTCACAGGGTTGTGATTCAGTGCCAAGTAATTGAAGTTCCCTCATTTGGAGAAGGTTTGGGGAATTAATCGCTGGACGCTCAAGGACACTGAACCAAGATGTCCAGAAATAAAATAGGATTAATTGAAAATCTTAATTACTTTCTAAGGGCATAAACATCTCAATATCAATTAAAATGTGTTTCCACTGCACTTAGAGGATATGAGGTGCAGCAGTTAATTAGATGTAGAGACTGACGGGTGAGCTCACTGGTTTTCAGTGTAAGCCCTTCAATTGAACTGCTATGATTTAAGTGTATAAATAATGCATGCAAGGCTTTCCTTTTGGAGCATTTCTTTCTACCTGCTATGTGAAAATGTTGAGAGTCACTAATTCAAAGTTGAACAAAGTTGAAGGTTAGATAGATAATATAAAGCAAAGCGTATTCGGGTTATAATTCGAGTTTCTTAAATTATGGAGTGCATATTAAGCAGAGTTATATGACTGGGGCCAACAGGGAAATAATATCCTCCAGCCGCTTCGCTGGTGCTGCGCGGTTGACTGAGCAGATAAAAGCTTGGGTAAAAATGGCTAGTGGATGAGGAAATGTTTTGGAGGTGTAACAGTGATTGTTATTCAAGGGACACCCTTCTGCCACAGCCGACAGGGTGGCCTTGAGGCCTGTCTGTCATCTCGCTGGATTTCACACTTCCCATTTTTTCCTCCGATTTATTCATTTATCTGTCATTTTTCTTAATTCCAGTTCATCTTTCGGGAATTGTTCAAGGACCTTTGTTTCACCGTATGTTATCCACCCCCCACCCAGTCTCTTCTTCCTCCTCCTCCAGCCACCACTGCTTTTCTGCCTCAGCTGAGAGAAAGGGACCAGTCATGAGCCATTTAACCACGGGAAAGCAGGAGGGCCCCTCTAAACTGGTATTTCTGAACCAATCTAGGTAGTGTATTCGAATTGCAGAGTAACAAATGGACAGTGGAAGGGGTTTGTAATGGTGATTAGAGTCTGAAATTGGTTCAGATTTACAGTGTCAGTCAGAGATGGAGAGAGAGGAATAAGCAGTCTAAGCGGTCTAATGGATCCATCAGCTTGCTTCGGCTGCTCAGTGGGCCGAGTGGGGTCACCAGCCATCCGCAGGCACCACAAAAGCACTTCAATTTTGTTAGGAAATGTATCAATTTAACTGACTCAAGCGGCACACTGAAAACCCTAATGAATCTGGACTCAATTTTCCAGCACACTGACTCTATGAACCGGAGGAAACAATGTTGGTGGTGAAGGGGCGAAATCAGGCCATCGCGATTGGCTGGCTCTGACTTCCCGGCCCTCAGCGCGACCAGTCAGGAAAACAGGGGCAGGCCTCCGTTTATCTAGCGATAGTGGCAGCGCCGACCGCTGTCACTCATCTAACAATCACGTCATTAAAGGTAAATTGGCTTCTATTTCAGCGGGATGATAATGCTAATTGAGTGGCAAAACATAATACCAGGAACTGTTGTGCACCGTTGCGGGGAGGAGGGGGACAGATTAAATGGCCATACAATGGTGGGCGTCAGGCATGGCAGATGTTGCTTTGTGCTGAGCGCTGCATTGACATATCTCTTGCTTGTCAGGCCTGGGCTTTAGAAGAGACTTACAGGACAGGGGACCAGATGGTCTCATACAGAGGCTGAATAAGGCAGTTAAACAGCGCGGCACGATTTAAACACAACTCAGCTGAAAAAAATGGGCTACTTGGAAAACAAAGAAAGAGTGGCACCGCTTTATCGATCTAAATACAGCGACCCGGATCTGATGGCTGGCTTAATGAAGGAACTCCGGTCAGCGGTTAAGCGTTGATTTAGCGGCCCGGCCATGATCGCCACTCACCCTCGCTTTATTAGGGCTGTCAGCCAGCTCTTTCCTCCTGGCTGCAGAGGGACAAATTCAGGGGCCAGCTCATAGCCGGGGTCAAGGTATATTGCAAAACGCCTTGTGTTCTCTTCACGGGAGTTCAGTCCTTTGAAAGATTTAATCTAATGTCGCATAAGTAGATTAACTAATTCGCCTGACACCCAATTGGAGGATTACACTGACACTTTCTATTCAATGATATGGCACACCTTATGTCAAGCGCATCTGTATTTTGTCAATGTGCAGGATGTCCATGTGCTCGATACTTACAGAGCATAATATAATGCTCGGCTCGCTGTCAGGCTGTTATGGAGTTGAGAGGCTGCCCCTCCACTTGACCTCACCATTATGGTGAGCACTGATCTCATTTGACAAGGCCGGCTGGAGCAGCCCTCAATGTCTGACAAGTCTTTGGAGAAAATCCTCCTCAATGCAGTATTAATTTTAAATGGAACGAGAGTGGAGGTCCGGGTGTAATCAGGGAGCGTCAGGTTCTAGTGGAGAAGACTGTGGCCCCGTAGTTTTCATGCCGTAAGAAGGATGAAAATGTGTTAGAGCTCAGATGATAAACTGGGATGAAGCAGGGAGATAATGGCATGTTCATATATCATAAACATAACACCATGCTGACTAAAATCCCTAAATTCTGACACGTACACAAGTCAAGGAGATGTTTCTATACATTTTGAACAGTATCATTTAGTAAACGGTTCCCTTGATGTATTTGACTGACTTTTATCTATAAGACTGTTCCAAATCACATTGTGATTGCTATCTTTTTTAAAGTAACTTTTGACTTTATGCAGTCTGTTTTGATAAAAAGAGACAGTAGAGATTACTCATGATCTCACCAAACCTGAATGGGATGTGGGAATTCTGCATGTTCCGCTGTCCTTTCTGTTTTTCCTCAACAACAGCGGGACAGGAGCTTTGTTTATTTCTGCAGGAACAAACATAAACAAGCAGATAGATTTGTGCCGGAGCCCCACGGACAAGAGGAAGTTAGAGATGCTATTTTACAGGTTGGCAGTGACTATTTTATTTTTTTCATTCCGGTCCGTCCCCTAGGTGTTTGACTGTGAGACATTTAATCGCGGGACCAGCAGTCTCATATCAGTCACAAAAATCAAATAATGCAAGATGATTTACTCCCCCTAGCAACTAGGGAGCGTACTCTTAGCAACCAGCCAAGCCCCGGGCCTCGGTGTAATCAGCTTGAAAATATTTCAATTATAGTGTTGATTTTAGTGGATTTGAGAGGCGGCTGGCGTGCGCCTTAGTACATTCAGCCTATGACCTGCAGAGGAAGGCATTGATTTAAACAGGTGTCAGAAAGGAAATGTAGAGGCAATTTAAATGGGAATAGGATAGCAAAGTCATTGGGCATTGTTCAGTGCATGTGTGACATCCACCCGGTGCTGCCAAATCAATGCATCTCAGCTGAACTAAAAAATCTACCTGGAGGAATCATCCATCTGCCATGGACCACTGGAGCACAAGGATTGCTTTTCTTCTCCTGCGTGGCCTCGTCTCTTCTATTGTTTTACAAAATGAAGTGAGACTCTTTAGCGCGTTAAACTGACTGACGACAGTTTGATTCTGTCCAAAACTGTTCCGATTCCTTCAGTACAAAATGAAGAGTTGGAGAGAGATTATGATATAAAAGGTTAATTTGTGAATTGTGAATTTAATATTTAGGACAAAAACAAGTTTGCGAAGTTTCCTCTGGGATGCACCGTCTGTGTTTGATGTTTTACTGCCTGACGGTGGCAGCTGATGTTCATTTCATTGATGTTCAACTACGCCCAAAAAGAAACTTAATAGATTTTCTAAATACTGTAATAAAGCACAGTTTCGGGAATAAAGAGGAATAGAGAGAGCCTAAATCATATCAATAGATTGCCTTGAGCCTTAATAAGTTTTGAACTGTTGCTTCACAACTTATTAAACACTATTAAAACGCTGCCTACATGCCGCTTGAATGAGCTGACCTGGGTGATATCTGAAATCAATATAATAATAGTGTGAAGTGAGTGTGAAGAGTGTTTTAATCAATATGTTACAATTCACGAAAGGTAAAATTACTTTTTAAATGATAAAATTCAAGTTCCACTCTTCAGATAAAAAAAAAACAACAAAAAAAAAACTCTCCACACCAACAAACAATCTATGATCAAAGTTTTGCTGAATAATTGACTTTCCGTATTCTGACAGGAGGGAATCTGTATAAGCATATTCACTTGGGTTACTTGAATATTGTTGATATCGTCAGTGGTTTTATCTGAATGAAGGACTTTCCTTGTAAAATCCTGTGTTGTCACTACTTTTCCTTAAGTAAGGGAGCTGAAT
>KV751374.1:223970-237497 GCA_001698575.1 Mola mola | reverse complement strand
ACACTAAAACAATGACTTAATAGATACAACATGGGGACATATCAGTGCAACGCATGTTTTTGTCACTTTTAAGCTTCGTCTATATACAATCTAAGTTTCTTCATCAACAGACAAATCATCAAAAACTGCCAAGTCAGGAAAGTGCTAATGTGTGTGATCACATTAATGGTCTGACAGGATCTCACTCTCAACATTTCGTCCATTATGATTCGCACTGATGTGAGGTCGAGGTGTCAGGTGTCATAATTTAATTGTGTTGTTTCCTATTTCTCAGGGAAACTGCAGGGACCACAAAGCAGAGTATCGCAGCCGAGTCCACCTCTTCTCTGTCTCGTTCCCTCTCTCTTTCTGTCTCTCCCTCACTCCTCTTAATTGGAGACACTGGGGGCTCACATCGCTTTTCACTTTAATCTTGACCTTAGAAGATAAAGCGCTGATAAAAATGAGAATCATTATCCGCCCAGAGAATTCAAGGAATAATTTCCTCAGCTCATGTTGTATTCATTAATGGGGAAGCACTTGTGTAGTGGTGGATATCTTGAACTTGCAGGCATGCCATCTGATATAAGAGCAGGCTTTTATGTGTGGTCAATTATTTATAAAACAAAAAGATGCTTTGAACAATACTTAGAAATTACATTTGCCAAGCAATTTGACTTCTAAGCAGATATTTAGAATAGACTCAGCAGGTATCTTGGCTGAAACAATATTGAAATTCTTGAAATAGCCTGAAACGTGACCACGGGGCCACTGTGAGAGGTCAGTGACTGAACTAAATTAATGTGTCAATGTAGAGGAGATTTCCTCTGAGAAATACTTGCCGTCGTTCATGTAACGCAGTAAAAATATTGGTGAGTAAGGTTATAACACCAGAAAATTTGGTATTTACAACTTGTAAACTACTTACTTCACAATCAATCAGGGTTGAGTGAAGAGGAATTCTGATAAAGCTCTTTTAAGCTACTGTTGCTACACTTTTCAAGCTTTTCATTACATTAGGTTTTAGCAGTTTTTGAAGCAATAGGTCCTTTATGTCAGACTGAGGTAAACAAAACAGATACCTTATTAACAGGAATAGCCAGGGTACATTTTTCAGCTGAAATGACAATGTGTGGCTTCAAAACACCGCTAACATTCAAGAAGAGGAAGGCCAGATTAGACTTTACCATAAAACATCTAAAATAGCTTCCAAAGTTCTGGAATCAGATTCTTTGGACACATGAAACCAAGATAAACTTGTATAAAAAATAACGGAAAATGTATGGGGAAGGAAAGGACGTGGTGGAGACACTGTTATGGCATGGTCGCTGGTGTTTATTGAGGGTGTGACTGCTTACAAAGTATCAGGATAAATTCTGAGGTGTATAGGGCTATAAAACTGAAAGGATAGTGCTTCACAGCGCGGATGGATAATGAACCTCAACACACTGCAAAAACAACTCAAGACTTTTTGAAAGCAAAGAAATGGAATATTCTTCAGTGGATAAGACACTCACTTGAGCCCAACAGAGCGGCTTTTCAGTTTCTTAAGGCAGAAAGACCCACAAACAAGCAGCAACTAAAGGTGGCTGCAATGAAGGCCTGGCACAGCATCTCCAAGGAAAAATCTCAGACTTTTGTCCAAGGGCTCCAGACTTCTGACAGTCATTGACTGCAAAGGATTTTCACTGAAGTATTAAAAACTAGTTATATTTACAATTATGTTAATTTGTCCGGATACATTTGAGCCCCTGAAAATGGAGGTAATCTCTATAAAATGACTGTAATTCCTACAGGGTAAAGCCATACCTCTTAAATTAAAGCTGAAAGTCTGCACTTCGATCACATCTTGATTGTTTAATTTCAAATCCATTGTGAGGGTCTATAGAGGCAATTGTATATTCTTAAAAAAAAAAAACTTCATGCCATGAAATTCAAACGAAAAAGTCTGTTATACAGTATGCCTGTTGTGAGACTGGCCTGGACTGGCATTGGATTGCCCGCCCGTATTATTACCCCAGTCCATCCCTGCAGGAGAGGCCACTCACTGACTGACTTCCATCAAGGACAATGTCACCTTCCTCTGGAGGAGAATCGAGTCCTTGGAGACACGCTATGGCTTGCAAGTCTACCGCTGGAACTAGGTCAGTTCACCTCTTCCCTACAAGTTATACTATTACAATCTTAACGTGGTGTCTCTCTCCCAGTGTGTGACTTTCCCTGTGATTGACTCGTTTGGTGTATTATCCAGCCACCGCTGACAATGACACCAACAACATGGTGAGGGAAGTGATTCAACAGCAGCAGGGAGAGTTAGACAGAAAGATAGAAGATGCAATAGGCCTGATGTAAGAATAGGGTTTAAAATGCTGTACAGAAATATGTTAAATTATTGGCAGAATGTGATGAAATGAGTTTTTGGAGCTCCCAGTCCAGGTCAGCTATAGGTCAGCTAGCTGCACAGCTAAGTGAGATGCGAGATGTAGCCAGCAGCAGCAGGTTTTGCTCCTATTATACCTATAATGTATCCAATTTTATCACCATTTGTGAATACAGATATGGAAAAATAGGCTCATGCACCTACATAATTGATTAACCTACAAGTGTTAGGAGCCAGTAAATCATTGCTGTCCAATGAAAAACAAGATTTTTCTCTTTTGAGTATTTTGACCTTCAGCATACACAACGTCCACATTCTTCCATAACAACTGTCAGTTTGCCAAAATGGCCGATGGACAGACATTTTATTTTACAATATTTATAGTACAGGGTTAAGCAGAAACAGTGGAATGGTGCTGGGACGTCAGGTAAATAGTATTAGAAAGCCAAAATATTGACAGGTTTTAAGATGAGGATAGATGATGAGCTCCGTAATTTCCCTGACGCGAGTCAGACTGGTGCCCGCACGTCAATATCAGATGCTATTCACCCATTGATTATCTGGATTCCAAAATAAAATGCAAAGAGGAAGCTTCGTTTAGGGTAATGTATAATGTGGAAATTAACACGAGTCCATTTAAAACAAAGGATGTAAATTTATACATATATACTGTACATATATATGTATACTGTATATATGATGCAAATGCAAATTTAAAAGATTTACGTTGTAGAATTTTCGGATTTTTTTTCTTATGCAATATATTAAATAATACATATATAATATAGCCAAACCTGCAGTCATTAAACATACTTTGGGGTATGACTAATTTGTTATGTATGGAGAAAAGACACTGTTGCCATGTTCCTTTAAACAAAGGAACAAGGTGAATGTATGCATTTCTCTCTAGTCTATGTATCTGGCCTGAGAAGCTGCAGGCGGTGCTTTAATTATTTCACCCTTTTCTCAATCACTTATTTTGAAAGCCCTGTCTACTCATCGATAGCCGAGAAGTGAATGTTATGTCTTAAAATGGTCCTTCCTCAGGTCCTCCTGAAACTGTCAATAACTGGTTGGGAAGGAGGGATCCTCAGTCATCCTCAGCACTACTGATGGATATGCTCACACCTCCGAGAGGTAAACAGCATTGATTCTGTACCACTATCACCTCTAATATGCTTCCAGCGTCTACACAATAAGCTTCTTTATGACTAATCGCACCCATTTACAGGACTGACACCATGCATTTTTTTTTTTTTTTTTAATTTAAGAAGTGTGCCTTAAACTCTCGGACACATTGTGTCAGTATTGAAATGTTTCTAGGCTGTCACATCTTGCCACTTCCTTGGCGCTAATGTGACCGGTCGGACTGGCTGCAGAGCCATAACATGCTCCTCTACAGAACGCTTTTATGGTAACATTTCAGGCCCAGTTGAACCCTGCCTCCCTTGGGCCATTAAATGAAAAACTGGACCTCCGTGGCTCTCTGAGTCTGGTCCATCCCTGAGCCCACAGGCACATTAATGACAGAAATTGTACATGTCAGTACTACCAGAGAGCCCAAGGATTAAATAATGTGCATGTAATAGTGAGCTCTGAGGTCCTGGCCTTAATGTGCTAAGAACATTTGCAAAACCACTTTAATGGCGGAAGAGAAGAGCCAGGTCTGAGCCTCCTGCCTTTGAGGACATGTCAGGTCTTTCAGGGGAGCCACTTTTAATTGCAACCAAGAATGTCTATTAGTGAAGCCTCCTCAGGCACATATTGTATCGGCTATAGAGGTCACACAATTAGATCAAAATATCTCTAGTTGTTATAATCCCTATTGTTTTTATTGTTATTATTATTATGACTATTATTAATGTTATTGTTGTTCTTGTTGAAGTGTAACATTTTGAGTTGTGAAATGTATGGATATAGACCAGTATCAGTATCTTGGGTACTGCCAGCAGCTCGGTTACTCTCCGAAGCAAATCTATAACCAATTCAACCGCAGTGCAACGACAGAGGAGACTCCCAGTTTTATGACTTACAGATTGATAAGTAGGCTGATCTTCTTTCGTACTTATCTCAAAGAAAGACTGTTAGCTTTAAATTCTCTCAAGTCCCAGTGAAATTTCAACAAAACAGCGATTGAGTGAACGCATGCCTGTTTGCTCTTGTTTTACCTTTAGCTTTCACGGTTATTCCATTTGTTCCAGCGCTACTTGGGGATAGTGGTCGGGGAGAACAATAGCTCTTCCTGTTTTGGTTCTGCATTGGCCGACACGCTTCCCTCGTGCCCTGAATCGAACGTTCATTTTTCATTTAAGAATACAGCATGATGGTAGCGTGAATAGCACGCCAAGCTTTGAGGTATCCAAGCTAAGCACATACAGTATATGTAATATTTATTATGCCATTACTCTATGCAACATATGTTTACTTCACAATAATAAGTTATATTTCCTCTTCCCAAACACAGACACTGTAGTTTGTGCATAAGCATCTAAAATTTCTCAATATAAACAGCATTATGCCATTGAAAAGTAAAACAAATGTCAGTAAATTCCATGAATTCAATTCAAATTCTTACTAAGGTTTGAGTATTACGCCAATTCGTGCGGACCCACTGTAACAAAAAAGATGGCATTAGCCCCAGCAGTGCCAGCAGAAGGCCCATGGGGCATGTTTGCCAGATTTAAGACTATAAAGAACAGACACACACAAATAAATTTGGACAGTGTTGCTTTAACATCTGAGAACACTACTTAACTCATCCCATCTCAGGAAGTTTTCACACTTCACACTTCATTAACCTCCAGGGCACAGATTCCTGGGTAGTCAAAGAAGGAACTCGCTTGTCTTTTTCATATAAATCACCACCGAGCAGGAAGCCCCCAACGACAACATTTACATGCACGCAATATTCCGGTTAAGGTGCAATTCAGCAAATGCGGCTTCACATCTGGATTATAAATATCCATGTATGTGTATGTTAAAACAGAATATTGTAAAGACCAAGGTTACACTAAAACAACAGTAATTGTCATAGGATGAATTTTACTTGTCTCTATACCCCAGATTGACATGCTAGATAACAAAGCAGGTGTTTCCATACACAGAGTATTCCAGCACTTACATGAATCCTTGATTAATGTATTTTAATTTTGCCTTTACTACTTGTGCTCATAACCCAAACTGACTTTATTTACTTGTCTTGTGCATTAATCTCAAAGACTGCAAAATTCAAGTAAATGACATTAGATGTTTACATATTCTTACTCATGAACAGAGGAGAATATCCCAGTTAATGTCATGAAACCTTGTTTTTTCAACATTAGCTGTCTGTACTTTGTAAGATTCATTATGTGTATGAGTGAGAGACACAACTGGGGTTTGGACAATAGGATAACCATTTAAAATAAATGACAACAAATAACCAAAGCATATGGTGCCATTTCTTTCTCTTGTTGATTCTCTATTGTATAAAATGATGGCATCAATTGTTCTCCATACAAAGTGTGGTAATGATTATTAACATATACGTCACGACATCGCAATAAATGTTAAACCGCTTACTGTGATGAACTGTGCTCTGCTTTGTCCAAATTCTCTGACTGCATGTTGTTAAACAAACGTACAATAGCTCTTTTAAATTCTTTGTGAACAGAAAGAAAAATAATAATAATTGAATCATTATTTTCGACAGCTAAACTTAGTTATAAAACAGAATATAATATTATTGGTCTATTTAACTATTGTTGAACACACACACCTAGAAAAATAGATAGGATGAGCCCTTCCCGCACTGACAATAATGACATATATTTAGATAGTGAGCTATACAATTGAATATTATTACTACTACGAAATTTCCCTGGATATGCATTAAAGTCCAGTCCATGTCTCCTTTTAGGTAACTTTTTTCAGAAGGATTTAAAAAGTGTACCTTGAGTTATTCCATTTGCCAGATTATTACTTCCATGTTTAAGACAGAGCCTTCGTTGTTTCTTTTGTTTCTTTTTTACTTTGCATGTTCCAGGAGAAATCCCCAACACAATGCACCTCAGCACTTAAGCATCAACCGAATCCAACAAATATTCTATGTGACCAGAGGTCTCTCTCTCTCTCTTTGTCTAGCTAGCGCTGCAACAACGCGGCCTGGCCTGTAGTACCTCGGCGGTACAATAAGCACTTCCTCTCTTTGCTCCATTACCTTGATGGACCTTGACGTTCTGGAATCTTTTGGACTCCGTCAAACCCATCAGGTCCAGTTTGCACATACACAGTAGAGCTACATGGCGCACCGAAGTGGTGTTCTCTACACTGAGCAGGCTGAGCTGAAGAGCAGGTAGTTTAGAATAAGACTGTGTGAGTTGTCACACACACAGAAAAGCAAGTAAAAAAAACTCACACTCAGTCTGACTGGGCCTCTCTTGGTAGCTGTTTCCTAAACTTTAAGAAGCGTAGAGCCTTCACACAGCTCCCTTTTTATAGTTTAGTCAATATGATTGGCTCAGAACACTGGTGCATCCCCTAACTCAAACATTTACTGCCGGTCTTGTGTTGTCCTGTCCACAGGGACTCGGCTCTGGGCCTGCATCCTCCTCTTCCTCGGATCACAGCAATGTCTTGCCTCGGATGATGCTCCTGCAGACCGCTGGGATGCGGTTATTGAACACGAGCTATGTTCGCTCTGCCGAAGCTTTCAGGAAACACCTGCAGATATTCTCCAGGGTTCCACTTCTGCGCCACAACCTGGCAGTGATTCACATTGATCCAGCTAGAAAGATTCAAAGAAATGATTGGCTTATTGAGCTCTGAAATCCTATGCTGGGACCGTGAGCACTGGGGTTACCTGACTACACTAATTTGCCCACCGATACAAGTAGCGGCTTGCTCCTGCTCGGACGGATGAATGACATAAGCAGAAAACAACTTCTCTCTTCTCATCACCATTAACTGGATGTGGCTTGTGTCTTGTAGATTTTGACTTGAACTTTGAGTGGTAGATAAACTGCTTGACTTTCTTCATCAGTACGTTCTATAAAGTCGCCCACTGAACACACTAACCCTTAACATTTTCATTTTTTTTTTTACCAACGTGGCACTGTATGACAAGGCACCGGCCAGTTGGACAACAAGCACGACAGGTAAGCTTACATTTAACAGGCGGAATGGAACCACAATCAGTGCCCTACGATCGCAGGAGGGACATAACACCGAACAATGTCTCTCTCACGCTTTGTTTTTTCAACAGAGTATGAAGAGTAGGTCAACAACCGATTGTCCGGTCAACAGATGGCCTTGTTCTGTCAGCTTAAAAAAATATATTTGAAAAAAATAAATAAAATGGGTTGTCAGAACTGTACTTTGTCGCCTGCTATTATCTCGGGGTGAGCCACCCGATTCAAGTATTGAATCCAAAAATTAAAATGGATATGTGGCAAGTAATGGTCTTTCAAATAAAGCATCGGAGGGTATGAGAAGTGTTCTAGCAATCGCGTTTAATTTTTTGTTTGATTGAAAAAATAGTAATCATTGTATGTGATCTGCTACAGACAACAAGAAAATGTCATTCAGGTCTACAGTATATGCATATTTTACATGCTACTTCTGACCAGCCCACTCATATACTAGGTTAAGACCCATAGTCTTGTTCATCGAAGGGCAGTTTCTTCTGTATCATGGAGGTAACAAATTAATTTAATGGAGGGTACACAGTTTCCTGTTTGCTAACCAAATGTCTCTTTCATTAAGCCCAGAGGTTTTCTATTCCCCTTCCCTTCCAAACCTCATGTGATATCCTGGCCTCTTAATGTTGCAAAGGCTCATTTTCATCATGAAATGAAGGTCTTCCAGAGTTCCCCTCACTTGGCCTCATGCCTCCTTGAACTGCTGTTTCAAGGGCCTAAGCTCCTGCCTCAGCTGGCTAATCGTAGCCACTGGTCATCAGGTTCTACACCAAACCTTTTCGAAGAAGGCCGATTGCCCAGAGATCTGCTGTCGGTGTCAGCCGTCCCTCTTGGATCAGTAATTGCTTTCACGTTCTCGACAGCCCAACTCTGCCTGTGTCTCGTACCCTGTTTTGCTTTCGCTGCCGGCATGATCTGTTGATTATGTGCTACCTCATGATCTGGCACATCTCACCATGTGTTGTTTGCGTGTCCTTCATCCATCAACCAGTTTCAAATAATTGGATTTGAACATTAAGAGAAATGTGGCTTGACTGGATGCGTCATTAAAATAGTTCATACCATACATAACTTTGACTGTTGTATTTTGCCATTTTGAGGTTTTCCAAATAAGCTAGACAAGGGCGTGTACCATCCAATGAGCCATCTTAAGGACAGTTGCACGTGTACACAAGGGGCCTAATGCACTTGCGAAGCCAGTAAATGTACAAAATTGGAGCCAATTAAGCCTGAGGCATGTTTGTAAATTGTTTAAACTATATATTTTTCATAAATACAATCACTAGAGATAATTGGTACTCAAAGATACACTAGTATAGTAGACACTTGAATATGCCTCAAGTTGGAGTATCAACATTTGCATTAATAGAAATTGATTCACATAACTGATGCGCCAACAGTTATAAAATGATCAATCTGCAGTTGCTAGTAGAACCAATGTGTGGGTGATCTACGACAGATGATCTCTCCGTCGACACTCAAAGTGGCCCGTGAAGATGGTCCCCATTCATTTCACACTGCCCCTCAAAGTAAGTTATCAAGTAGGATATAAGACTTGTGCCCTCAGCAGTTGCATCAAAATCATAACCTCGCTCCTCATTTTAATAAGTCTCTAAAATCTGTCTACGGTATTAGAAGCGCACGTTGAACAAGGGCAATTATACTCACCACACACACACCTCATCTCAAAGTAGCTTTGTTCATTGTTCTTCTCTTTATTGCCTGACAAACTCACCTGTGGGTCAAGATTGTATGCGAGCCTCAATGGAGAGTTTTGGTCCATGGGGCCTCAGAACTGTGGCGTATTACAGTGGGTCTTCCGGTTCAAGAATGGGAGGGTAGAACGTAAGAGGAGGTGCGCAGGCCTATTCAAATACCACTTCAAAATGCAGATTTTGATAGTCGATAACTTCACGCTGGCTCTTTGGAAGGAGGAAGCTGTCGGGTTTAAGTACTAATGACAATGGGGTGTCAAAAAAAAGCAGTCATTAACTTACTCGGGAAATTAATGTCGAAGCATGTCTGCCAGTAAGAAGACCCACTTATCCTCGCCAAGACATTTTTTAACATGTTATCTGCACTGCTTCTTTTTTTCTTTTTCTTTTTGTTCTGTGAATTGTCAGGGTTCTGTAATCCAAAAGCACAATACAGGTCACTTTAGATAATGAGGCCAGACAGATAGTAACAGGTGTAGCCATTCTGAAAAGACTTCCGTCACCCCTCACATCATCATACAAGGATGCAAGTGCTCTTATTGTGAAGAGGAGTCTAATATCTAATCCTTCCCTTCAGCTATTCCAAGACAATATGAAGCCGGCGTAACGTGCAATACTTAAACGGAAGAAGAAAATGGCGTATTACTGAGAGAATGTTATTGCCTTTACCTTTTTGTTCTTCAGTATTATATGACTTTAGTCTAAAACAACTATTAGCATTTTATGATTGGTCGCCGTGAGACGATAAGCGTTATCCTGAAAAATGTTCTTAAAGTCTTTTAAATTTGTTTTCCAGTTGTTTTCCCATTTTGCTCCTTTGTGTTGAAAAACACATTTGACACAAGCTGATTGATGTGATTACAATATGGTCAAATGTTTCAGCTCTCATGTTGTGGATTTGAAATGAGCCAGTTTAAAGAGGTCTTTGTTTACTTTCTGGAACGTTTCTTGGAGCACCTTATTCTTCTGAAATCTGACATTTATATTGCCGGAACACTTCGAATATTGCGTCAGTGTAGCACTGTACCTCCAATATAATGAATAAAAAAATCATACGTTGATACAGGGGATCGCATAATATATAATAAAACAGCATGATCTTATTTCTTTTTTTCATTTTCACTATAACACCATGTTTTTCAGCTCGTGTTTGAGTTGATACTGTCGATCCACAAAGATCACGCAGTAATTAAAAGAATATGTTGTTTGCTGATGCTTTGTGATGGCAGCAGCATTTTTTTATAAAACAGAAAGTTGTGACATTCTGATGCTCTTTATTTATATTTTTTTTAAAAAGCATTAAGTCAACTCCATTTAATGTGAAATCCATCAACCCAAACAAAGAGGCTTTTTCTTTTTTTTTTCTTTTTTTCTTTTAGAAAATAAAGGAGACAAAAAGCAAATGTTTCAATGCTCGTGGTCATTATGTAAAATGTTAATAATATTTACACACGGGAAGACGAGCTGCGCATGTGTCAAGCGCGTTGTGACGAGAGGGAATCTTCGGGAAACACTTTGAGATGATTAAAACTATTCCAAAGATCGGCCAGAAATCAATGCAGATGGTAATTTGCGCCTCATCCCAGGTATGCACGGGCAAGATAAGAATGATTAAATCCAGCGGCGCATTAATGAGTATGTGGATGTAAAATAATCCTAAAAAGCGTGGCAGGGTTGGCTGCGGGAGAAGCCAAATGTCAAGTGCCGTTTTATTTTGTGGAGGATCCTTTTATTCATCTGCTTATTTATTTCTTTTTAAAGTGACGTGGCTCTGTCTCATCATCCCAACCTTCATATATAAGTGTTGCCTTATATGTGAAGTGAAACAAATCCAAAATGCACATTTCCCCCTTTACGTGAAATATTACATCGCAGCTCTGACGCGATGAAATGGATCCATCCGAGTGGGTATTTTGTGGGAAATAAACGTGCTGTGTGTGCTGGAAGACGGTATAAAAAAACATTAGTTTAGTCGGGAAATGAGAGGCTCGTTCCTGAAGACGCTGATTTCGGCTGCGAATGAGAGCCTTTAATTCGGTGTCCATAATTAATTGTGCAAATTTGTTCCTATTAAATAAAACTAACACACGCCGAGGAAAAAAAAAAAAAAAAAAAACCTCTATTAGGCTTAATTAAGCTTGATATCCTAATTTAGCAAATGTATGGTTGAAAACAAGCCGTTTTGGTAGATTTCTCTCCCTCTCTCTCTCTGTCTCTCTCCGATAGTGGGAAGCCTAGCAGCTTTCTGCCTCTGGGCTGCTTTCCGTCCTCTGAGACTTGGAAATGAGAAATGGAAATGGAAAATACCAGGAGGTGCTAAATTAGCTGCCTGATCTGCACTCATTGCCGCATACGGGCCCCATATTACTTTGCCAATCCGCGCCTCTCTTTTAGCATTCCGAGCAGGGGAGGAAGAGGAGGGGAGGAAGGAGGGAAGGAAGGAAGGGGGGGGAAGCTTCGAGATAGCAGATCTATCAAATGGGGAAATGAATGCGCGATGATCAGTTAAATTGAAAATCAGCGTCTGCGTGACAGCCCGACCTGACACCTCCGTAATTAGAGAGAAAAATGATGGCGTCCGATGCATAATAGAGCAAAAACAATTTACACTCTCCCATAATGATCCGGCGTTCAAATTGAAAATTTCTGCGGGTATAAATTGAATTCATAAAGTATGATCCATGGACGACACGCGTCTCCTGCAGGCTGCCCGGGCCTATCGATTGATGGGTTTGTCTCCAATCGTGCCGCGTGCGGCTCTCGGGCAAGAAAAGCTTAACTACTTAAGCAAATCGCTAATTTCACCTCAAGGCCACCAGTGTGCAGCCGGCGATGCATTATGGATGAGGCGGGCCAACGTCCCGGGTAGCCCGGGACCGGCACGGAAACATACACACCACACCGAGCATGAACTAAAACTAGTTCCCCTCCCCCCCAGGAATCTAATGTATCAATTTACGCCTCCGATCGTTTCAGGGTATCGATCATTTCACCGGCCGCTGACACGTGGCGGCCGATCTCGCACACGTCTTTATGATTAACAAAACCCCCATTAATGATGATGATGATGATGATGATGATGATGATATCACAACAGAGTGCAACACGGTGTGCATGAGCCGTGAGATTCATAAAGTATGATCCATGGACGACACGCGTCTCCTGCAGGCTGCCCGGGCCTATCGATTGATGGGTTTGTCTCCAATCGTGCCGCGTGCGGCTCTCGGGCAAGAAAAGCTTAACTACTTAAGCAAATCGCTAATTTCACCTCAAGGCCACCAGTGTGCAGCCGGCGATGCATTATGGATGAGGCGGGCCAACGTCCCGGGTAGCCCGGGACCGGCACGGAAACATACACACCACACCGAGCATGAACTAAAACTAGTTCCCCTCCCCCCCAGGAATCTAATGTATCAATTTACGCCTCCGATCGTTTCAGGGTATCGATCATTTCACCGGCCGCTGACACGTGGCGGCCGATCTCGCACACGTCTTTATGATTAACAAAACCCCCATTAATGATGATGATGATGATGATGATGATGATATCACAACAGAGTGCAACACGGTGTGCATGAGCCGTGAGCACCGTGCACACACAGCCTGACCAGCGAGCAAGAGCACGTTGCTTCCCGGAAGGGGACATTTATGCATACATTTGGAGAGGGACACCGGCTCAGACGTGAAGCTCGCCCCTCGTGATTATTTCCAATTTAATTGCAAATCAAGACCCCGGAAGAGAAGAACTAAAGGGGCTCTAGGTGGTTCTGGATTGCTGTTGTTGTTTTTGTTGTTGTTGTTGTTTAAAGATTTGACAGAAGCCTCGGCGTGATGTTGTGGTCACCGCCGCTAATAGGGCGGAAGGAGGGAGCAGATGTCCCGGATCCCGCGTGCACCTCCCGGGGGACCAGCAGCCCCATCAGGACAAATGTGCTCCGCTTTTGTAAGGAGGCACGTTCGCCTCGGCCCGCGCGTGATCAATAGGCTGATAACACGCAAACATCGATGTAAAGCGACGGAACAATGAGGGATATCATCGGACATCTATCTTAATATAGCCGAGCTACAAGGGGGCCCCTGATAAAGCGGCGAGAGAGCGAGAGGAGGAGGAAGAAAAAGCTCATGAAAATGCCTCCCCACGAATCCGCATCTCCCATCCAATATGCAGCAACACACGCGCTGCCAGCTGCCGGGGCTATTATTTCCCCATTTCAATTTGACACCCAGGCCTTTTCATGCTAATTCTATTATTCTTGGAAGTTTATGTGATTTCATA
>KV751374.1:200973-211595 GCA_001698575.1 Mola mola | reverse complement strand
TGCTGCACCAAATGATTTTTTTTGGGGGGGCGGACTTTAACACCTAAATATTTCATGCAATTTTTTTAATGGGAATATCACAAATTAATTTATCATTTGTATCATTTAAGCTCATAATTTAACATTTTGGGATACGTACCCTCAGACCTGAAGCTTGGGAGAATATTTATAGAATTTAAATTGCTGGTTCAACTTGATTTTTGTTTAAAAGGAATAATGCTGAATCATCAGGGGAGGCTAGCTACTATCATCACTTCCGGTATGGACTTTTAAACAAATTGTCACTGTTGATCCCGCTGTTATATGAACCTCATCAGACCTGATAGGATGGAGCAGCGGAAGGAGACATTTTCATTGTAAATTGACAAATAAAATAAACTTCGTCATATTGTGCCGCTGGAACTGTGCTCGACATAACAGCAGGCTGAGAAGAAATGTACGAACATTTTCTGGACGTTTCCAGACTTCTCCTGTCTTTTCCGCTGATCGTCCATAAAACCACTCCCATCATGACGTGATCACCTACGTCATCGTAGTGGGCGGGGCGCGTGTGAGACGTCAGAACTTGACGAAAACAGACAGCTCAGCGGCAGACAGGCAATATCGCTGGCACCTGGGAGCTAATAGATGTCAGAAAGTCACGGGGAAATCAGAGTAATCCTCGACAGTCTGAGATAACACCGCTGTCGTCTACTGTAACACGGCAGAGCGACGACAAAACGGGATTTGGTGAGTTAAAGATAAACAAAAGCTAAGCTTGGCTGTCAAATTCAAGAAGCTAAGGTAGCATAATAACTAATAGTACAGGAAGTTAAGTTCATGTTGACATATGATTGTGTTTGCTGTAAACAGGAAGGCAGTGCAGCATCACCCTCATGACCTGTTAGCTTATTACTTATTATTTATTACTTTATTGACATGTTAATGTTGGCTACATAAAAGAAAGCTGCTAACACTCGTTTGGCTAATACAGACATTTTAGCCGACTCGATTATGATGTTTTTCCTTTTTTTCGGACACAGTCAAATCACAGAAACGTCTCGTTACTTTTTTAAAGTGATATTTCTACTGTATAACACCATAATCTTCGCGAGCTGCAGTTATGTAACCAACCAAGTAATCGTGTTAAGTTTCATCCGGCCTAGCTTGCTAGCTAGCAGGCTAGCAGTGTCCTCAAAAGGTCTCAGAAATGTTGTTTATTTTCTGTTTTATGAACTTAAACAACTTATGAAAACCTTCGGCAGCGTTTCTGCATCAACATAAAATTTCATGGATAAAAGTCCAAAGACTTTAAACAAGATTGTAACTAAGTATAACAAATCTGAACACTCATGATGACATGGCTTATATTGCCAGCAAGCGTTGGCCAGGACGGTTGGGTCTCAGTTCTGATTGGCTGCCACTCTGCAGGTATTGTGGTTTGATAGTGTTGATTTAAAAAAAAAAAAAAATGAATAATAAAAGTTAAATCATGAAGTTCTAGAGACAATAGATCATGAGTCATGATTCCAGAAACAATGCACATCACATGTCACTCGGTCAGTTTTGATATTTAGTACAGCTGCATTAAAAATCAGAAGTAACGTACATCCAAATATTGCAATTCTGGGGAGAAATTTTCCTGTAAAAAAATTGTGATACTTACACAATTCGATCTTTTTATATATTTTTTTTCCTATTACCCTATTAGCTTTAAGGCACATTTTGGTGCTCACACAGCCAGTAACATCGCTGATTTGTACAGTTATTAATTTTCTTCTTCTCTCCGTCAGGTTGTTGAAATTTCGCTGTCTGCTCGAGACGTATTTCTGCGATGGAGTTTCCAGATTTGGGAGAGCACTGCTCTGAGAAGACCTGCAAACGTTTAGGTGAGTAAATATGTTTGGACTGGACTTGAGCACAACTGAGGTACTTGTAGGTTACCTGTGTTTTTGTTGTTTTCACTACTGTTGTCACTACTTTCTACATTCAGAGACAAATATTTTACTTTTTACCACAACTGGCTTCAATATTAAAAGGAAGGTACACATGAATGCACATAAAATCATATAACAATAATAACCAGCGCATCTCAGAAAATTTTTTGATTTTTCAGCGTTATTTAAGAAAATGAACATTTGATATATTCTAAGCTAAAAGCGTTTAAATTAAAATGTTCCAACATTTAAATATTTAAATTTTTCAATGGCCTTTAGCTATGAAGTAAAAACATCTTAGAATATTAAAATATTTCACTGTAACTGTATAAGCCACAATCATCAAAATGAAAACAAAAATCTTGAAACGGGCTGCTCCGAGTAGTTTTAATTTTTAGGACTTCAGGTTTATTTTGATGGCAATTGTTTGATACTTTTGCTTAATTAACTTTGTAAATGCTGGACTGTAACTTGTAGGTTGGTATTATGTGGGGAAAAACTAAAATGTTGTTTATCCTGTTACTTCTTACATGTCCCTGAATTTTAAAACCTTATACTTTAATATTACAGATTTTCTTCCAATGAAATGTGACGCCTGTCAAGAGATTTTCTGCAAGGACCACATAACGTATGCAAATCACAAATGCACCTCATCCTACAAAAAGGTAATGACCTGGTTTTTCATTACAACTTTTTAAATGTTAAACATGATATTATTTAATTTTGGTGTAGACAAAAAAGAGATAAAGTTCAGTTTTTTGCATTATTAAGTCAGATTGTCAAAATCCTGCTGCTGTATTGTAATGATACTGCTGTAAAATACAGCTAGACTGTATGGAAAGATATATGATGTAGGAAAACCCTTCATGGATGTGTGTGTTTCGTTGAATTCTTCCAATAGGATATCCAGGTTCCCGTATGTCCTCTATGCAACACGCCCATTCCCATCAAGAGAGGAGAGATGCCTGACATTAAAGTGGGCGAACACATCGATAGAGACTGTAAATCAGACCCTGCGCAGAGAAAGAGAAAGGTTAATACGAGACGGAGGCCTTTTTTCCCTCACCGTCAGTTTAAAACTAGAGAATAACAGGCGACGTTTGTCTTCCAGATTTTCACCAATAAATGTTCCAAAGGAGGCTGTAAGCAGAAGGAAATGATGCGCGTGACCTGCGATCAGTGCCATCTAAATTTCTGTCTTAAGCACCGGCACCCGTTAGACCATGATTGTAAGACAGATGGGAAACCTCTGACCAAGTCAGGGTGGGTGACGTCGCGCTCCGCCGCCACATACTGCTCTCCTGTCAGAGAGGTCACAGTAAGGATGATGTCAGGTTTCGTTTCAGACATGCTGCTGTGATGAGGGCCAACACGGCTTCATCTGCGTCTGCGTCTGGCTCTAGTTCATCTGCTGCGGGAAACTCGAGGCCTGTTTCTAACGGCGTGAGTGCAAACAGCAGAGGCCACAACAGTAGGTAAGCACTTCCACTCAGCACTGATTTAAAAAGTTTAATGCAAAACTGCAGTTGTAATCACTAAAATACCAATTCACGGCTCCATTTTTTTGTTTCTCCTTTTTTTTTTGAAGTGCCACCCAGCACATCCCTACTTCCGTTTCAGCACAGAATGTTATACCACCGTCGGCATCGTTTCAGGCTGGCATGGTAAGCGCATTATTTCCATGATGTGAGTTGATAAGCATCTCCCAGTCAGAGGTTAATGGTAACGTCAGTGTGTTGCTGTGGCGATGTCACTGCAGACGGAGGAGCAGGCTCTACAGAAGGCTCTGGAGATGTCTTTGGCTGACTCCAGTCAGACAGTTCAGCCAGCCCTTAGGTGAGTAAACATCATCAAACTTGTACCTAAAAGTGTGGGGGGGGGGGGGTACTTCTGTTGTTTATTCACTTGACAGTGACCAGAAAACAGTACTCTGTGAACCATGTTGCAGATGAGAGGTCAGTGAGGGAGGGGGTGGTAGAAGACAACAGCCATCTCCTGGTTCAGAGATCTGCTGGTGAAGAAATTCAACTATAATAGCATGTTTTAACCTGTAGAGGGCAGTCACGAAGCGTATTTAGAACACAATATGCAGAATTCAAATACTTCGCGGGAAATGTCAAGTTTTAGACCTGACAACAACACTATTAACACAGTATTATAATATACATGTTGTTTCTAGCTGGATAGCTGGACAGTGGTTTTGGGGGTTTAGTTACACTTTAGTTCATAAGTTGACATGAGGTGCGCAGGTATTTGTATAGACTTTTTTTTTTTTTCATATACTTTACAGAAAACAGGCTATATCGTGATATATATTGTAACTGAGGTATTAAATTATCCAAATCCTAGCAGATTTTGTTGCTTTTGCTCAGCCCTACATTCTGCTGCTAGCAAACCTGTTGAAATCCACGTTGTTAATATTCATTGAACATGTGAAAATAAAAAGCACACTAAAGATACCTTTGATTCACGTCTCCCAGGAACAGTTTGTAAAAATTCCTATGTCATCAATAACTGATGTTTTAGCGAGGTGAGTCGGATCGTCAACTTCTGCCAACGTCAGAAAATCCACAGCTTCAGTTGTTAGTGACCAGAAACTCAACAATCAACTATGTTGCACATTCGGTCTTTTAAACAGTCAATGCAGACAAACTTCATGTCTTCATTTGCACTCATAAGGAACATGCAGTTAATGTTGTCTACGGTGTGTAAACAAGATTCAGCCGCAGCGAGTCGGTCTGAAATCATTCGTGTTACTCCTGAGCTTCACCCCTTTTATAAAACGTCTGCAATGAAATAATACTTGAACGTCTCAGAGATAGTCAGAGTGCGATTGTAAGATGTCACAGGGGTGAAAACAGGCAGCAGTTGTTTTCGTATTAAATCTGCAGCATTCTCGGGTCTCATTGTTCTTGGAAATCCAACAGAAATGGTGAGAGCACATGTTTTTATTCTCTGCTCATAAACATGTTTTCGTTGTGGTAATTTAGATCTCAACACTTGTTCTGGTCTCTTAGGTAGAGGGAAGTATTTGAATATGTACACCAGTGTATTACTGGGAGAGGTGATAAATCGATACAAAAACATGCAGCGTGTAATGACAGTGTGGTGGCAGTATAAATAAATCCAGGCTTTTTGGACTAAATGTGTGTGTTCTGACAGCCCTCAGGAGCAGGAAGATCTGGCTCTCGCTCAGGCTCTCGCTGCCAGTGAAGAAGAATACAGGCACCAGCAGCAGAGACAACAGGTACCCGGAAAGCTTAGCCGACACTAGCATGCTTACAGGAACGCGAGGAGGTACACTGTTGTCATGGAAACCCATTCCTCTCTGAGCTGTCTCTACTGGCAGAAAATTAATAATTCCTTGATACATTTTTATTTGTTGTATAAAATGATTGTGTCTGACTATTTTTCTCTGTGTGTGTGTGTAGGGGAGAGAGTCGAAACCGTCCAACTGCAGCCTGTCTTGAACTCTGAAAAGTGTTCAGACTTTAAGATGAGCTCATTTTCCCACTAGAGCCTGCACATCTGGGATATCAGTACCCCGGGATCAATGATTGTGATGTGAAGAAATCCTCATGGAAGCTGAGATAGTGCCGCCTTCTACAAAACAAGCACACGCTGTCCCAGCTGGATCTGTCATTTTTATGAATAACTTGCTCTGTACATATTTTATATTCCGTTGTGATTAAACTATATATTACCATAAAGGAATAAATGATTTCACAGTTTGGCTCAGTCGATTTAGATTTCAGCGCGCGGCACACCGAGGCTGAAGGGTGAAGCCTCTTATGTAGGCAGGTCAGATCGAGTAATGTATTCCGCTGCACATACTGATCAGGGATGTGGGGCTGTTTTTTTTATTGAAGAAAACACAGTAACTGTGGCTGATTGAAATGCATGAAGCGAAGTGAGAATACTGAGCTTTTTAAAAAAAAAAAAAAAAAAAAAAATCTGCGTGATTATTTGCAGTCACAATATTTATAATAAAAAATATTGAATATTTCAAGCCTTTTTTTTGTTCTGATTTAGATGATTATGCCGCATACAGTAGCAGTGAGATGTTCTGGTATTTTAAGACGTGTTTTTATTTTTAAGCTGTAGGTCATAATTGTCAAAACAGTAAAATACCTGAAGTCATCTTCTGCAATTTTCTGACGTTTAATAGGGAAAACAAATATTGATATCGGTCGATTGGAAAAATGCACTTAACTGCAGTACGAGCGTGCAGGGAACGACTGCAGAGGGCAGTGAAAATTCAAAAATGTTCAACTTGTGCCACACATTTGGGTAGAAAAGACCTCTGCTATTTTTCTACTCTTTCACTCTTAAAAAAATTCAGTTGTTGCAGAAAATCTGGTGAATTCTCAGTTTCTTTCAATACATTTGGCTTGGCTGCAGTTGCAGTGCACGATGAGACACTGAAAAAAGTCCAGCGAGCTGCGGCCATCATCATCTGCTGAGACATAAACTGACCAGAGGCTTTTCTGCGATCGTATGTGTTTATAGCACAGATTCTGGATGTACAGCAGCTGAACAAGAACTCTTCAGCTCTTCAGCAGCTTCCTCATTAAACACCTCATTAGATAAAAGTGATGCAGCTGCTTCCACACTTCAGAATCTATCCAAATATTCGTGGCTGTGACCTGACATTCAGTTGCTGAGATAAAACCTTACTATCAAATAAATTATGCATTAGATGATGGGATCAACTGTAGCACTTGCTGCATTAATCTGCATATTCATGCATCAAACGACTCTTTGTACAAAAGTTTTGCACAGGATTTGGAACTCTACCCTTCATGTGCAATGTGGACATATTGTTGACAGGTGAATCACCCTTATCACAAGTGACCGCAAGAGATTGTTTGGAAATGACTCACTGAATTGAATAATAGAGCAGACAAGAAAACACTTTATGCTTCTCCGGAGTTATTATTAAACACACGGTAAGTGTCTGCAGTCACTTAAGGACAACAAACGGTTGTGTAGATATCAATGTAATTCTTCAATGTTTTCTCTTTATAATGGCCTTGATTGATGAAAAAGTCTGCACTTAAGTCACATGTTGATTGCTTTTTATCCTTTTATTTTTTCAAATCCATTGTCATAGAGGTAAATAACAAAGTTGTGCCAAAGCCCTGTTTAAATATCTTTGTGTTTCCCTATTAGATTCATTCTGTTGTTGTCCCACAATTATCAAAATAAAGGCAATCTGCGGCCTTCAGTACAGATAGAACTGAAGTACCAGAAATGCTAAAAAAAAAGAAAGACTAACTGTGCTCATTATGTGCTCATTTTGTCGTAAACGTACCAATTCATTCAATTAGATTACTGTAACTTGATGTGGAAGCAGACCATTCATGCACTCCTCACACACTTCACTTTCTCTCTAAAGGCCGAAGAGTCAACAGAGAGACAAGATCAAATAGAAAAGAGTCTCGGAATAGATATTTTTGCTGCAATGGTTGCAAAGCTCACTTCTCTGGGTGAACGAAACACTCCGAGTTTTCCCCTCGGCTGCCTCACGTCTCCGAGCATCTGAGTCCAGGTCGTGACAAGGTGAAATCCCGATGCACCTGATCCCTGTAACACAGCAGAATGAATAAGGGCCTGACTGACTGACGTCGGTTTTGTAAGTTGATGAGAAATGGATCAACTGCTTCCGAATAAACCGCCGTGATTCTTGATGTATATGGGGGGAGAGAGATGCATCAGTGGCGCTGAAAAGGTGAAATTCTCCTCACAAATATTCATCTGCAAGAGTCAAGGCTTGCATTTCTGTTTCTAAAGTGTTTTCAAGCATTTATTTGGCGTAATTGAACATATTCTACTGTTTAACATAAGAAAAGCAGAATTTCTAGAGGCCCACATTATATGGGGAGTTAAGGTCCAAATGGTTACGTCATTTAGAAACCGTCCACAATCCTTTTTTTTTCTGTAAAAACAGCATCAGAGTTTAGAGTTGAGAGACGTTTCTCACCTGGAGAGTAATCAACCGAATCTTGGAGAGGAAAACACACAGTTCCAACACTGCCCCAATTTCCCGGTAACACAAGTGTTCTATCATGTCGCAGCAGGAAAACAGGAAAGTGGACAGAAAAACGCACCCCTGTCGTGTCGGTGCAAAACCTGCTTATATCAAAATGCAGTAGTTTCCACATCCACGGCTGCAATGCACAATTTAATAACTAGCTTTGGGGCATTTGGGTTTTATTTTTAGAACAACAGGTTCCGTGATGCTCCTGTGAAGGTTTTAGCAGAGCAGAATGTGAGTAGAAAGGCAGAAAACAATTATATTATTGTGCATTTGGCTCAACTTTACATTACTGTATATGTACTTAGCACAAAATGTAAGGAAATTTGTGTTTGGTAAATTATTTCTTTGCTGTAACAATGCTTCTTGGCAATGAATCTTATAATAATTCTATAATAAACAGGCTCTCCGATGATATAAGATTTATCTCCAGGAAGGATTGTTACGACCAAACACAAATTTCCTTACTTTTTGTGTTAAGTTTAGATTTAATTCAAATGATGTCTTAGGATATCCTGTTATAGATGATAACCTGTCTACACTAAAATGGTAGAAGACTGTTTTAATTACAGCCAGAGGCTCAGTGAGAGCCCCAAAGCTCCAGAGGTATAATTTTATTCCAAGTATTAAGCATACTTGACACTTGTGAGAGGGGGACGGACCGGACAGGAAAAGCTCTGGCTAAGTGTAATTTCCCGCATTAATATGTTGAGTCATGTATTGAGTGTGGGACAGGAGCTTCTGTCTCACATACCCACAAACGAGTACTCAAGAAAATTGGCCTTAATTTTGATTTAATGAGTAACGATGAGGTCGACAGCGTCCTCACGGTTTCGCTACAGTGACGCTGAATTATACCAACTATAAATTTCAGTTTTGATTTATGTTGTACTAAATATAGCAGTTTGGTTTCTCAAGCTGGAGTTGCAGCAGTAATGTTTCTGAATCTGACAGCCTTCTGCTGCTACACCTTTCCAGCTTTCAGTTCTAATAAATTTCATAGGTTCTAAAAACCTTCAGTTGTCTTTAATGTTTAAGCTGACTCCACAGGGAATCGTGTATAAAAGGTTTTAAATGTGCATGAGAGCGCTATGAGAGGGCGCTGAAAATCAGGCTGCAGCTACAGAACCAGACTGGGACATAGACGATAGTTGGTTGGTTGGTCGACCGGTTAATAGGCTACACAAACAAATAGTGGCCTCCAGTGATTCTCTTGATACATAAAGCGAATGATGAAAAACATGCTATATACACATACACACATATATACACATATAACAGTATAAGCATGTGGAATCACCCACATACGGAGTCATGCAAAGTTTGCTTAGCCATCTTTTCATTTCATTCTTATGAGCACTCGAAGAAAGGAAAAATGGTTCTTATGTAAAACTGTTGACCTCAGGGTCTGTGAATCATCTCCAGAAACCAGGCCAAGGTTTATTCCCTTCTAGTCCCAAACCAAACTGCCATTTAATTCCACTGCAGAATACAGTACATATTTTTTTTTTTTTTTTAAATGGCATCTGTACAGCCAGTATCTCCAAATCTCTGCGCCAAACAAACCAGATGGACAAGTATTACCAGAGGTAAGCAAACAAATGCATTTAGAATGTCAGGGTAAATTGTCCCTTTTAAGTACATATAAAAGCATACGTAGGTGTACATACATTTCAGAATGCCACTGGTAAAGAGATATGGTGATATAATCATTAACGGAAAGCAGCACACCGTGACTCCCCTGACATTGACGTACGGGGACCTGACGCACCGTACGGCCCTGCAGCCATTTCCAGTGCTTACTTTCATCTATCCTCTTTGCTGACGACCTCACTGCTTCCGGGGAACAGAAGAGGGACAGACTTTGTATGAATAGGCCGTGGTTGGATGCATTCAGAGAGAAATGCCTGACTTCAGCACAAGCAGAAACAGATGGAATACGCACGTGAGAACCATAAATGAGCTTCACAGTTTGGACAAGAGAAGAAATGTCTTTCTCGCATTCTATGCAACCTTGAACTGCGCCTTACAAGCGTGTGGGGTAGATGTGCCACGTCTGGATTAACCCCGAGTCTTGGATTAACTAAATGCACTCATGTAGCATGCGGGACAAAATGACAATGTACTTTGCAGACAATTTCTTCGCCTCTGTGACTCTGCCAGTCAAATTCCTTGAAAATAGAAGCGTTTTATTGGAATAGTGCACTCTGTGCAGGTGCCAAACCTTAAGCTAACAGGAGTGAAGGAGCTGTGAAAACATGGCAGAGAGAGATCTGAATCCAGACTGGAGCAAAGACACAGGTGTTATAAAGCAATACGGTTATTCAGTTACTTGTCTTTCCACTTCTGATCGTACACAACCAGTTGAAAAGTTTACCAAATGGAGAAAAATCCACCTATAATCCTACACTGATTCACAAGGTGGGACGAGGGGACAGGAACTGGGCCAAATGTGTGTGCTCCCTAAAAACATCCTTTTCTGTAGGTTCGTAAATTTCCTGTCCAATGTTTGATTCTCGATTGTCAGGATGACCTGACTTCGAGACGACTCTTTTCTCGACTCTCGAAGCACTTTTAAAATCCAGCAGCGATATTAGTACTATATTTGCATACAAAAACAAAAACAAATCAATGCTTGGGTTTGAGTGTGCTGGGTAACTTTTTTAAAG
>KV751374.1:184492-196702 GCA_001698575.1 Mola mola | reverse complement strand
TAAGGAGAGATGCTCGATGTGGAAGTTAATGAAACTATCAGTATTTTGTTCAGGCTGTTATTAGAGGAGCAGTTTGACTCCCCGTCCGCGCTGGCTTTGCGCTCGGTGGTTTTCCTCACCGGACCTCTGCAGGAGATTCTGAGAGGGACCGTCTCTGAAAAGAATGAGTCCACATTACATATAATGAATAAAACAACTGATGAGTGTTGTCACGCGCCGAATTCATTATAGGAGTCTTGATTAATCATTTTAATTCAAAAAAACTCATTGCCGGCAAGCAGCAAGAACAGAAGGCTGCTCTTCAGATGCCATCTCTCCGCTGACAAGTTTGATATTAGCAGGAGAAATGTTCAGTCGTCATCAGCCCAGAGCCCCATTTTAATAATTGACTCCCACTGCATTTCTGTCTGGAACCTAAAATGTTATGCCACTCCTTTCATTCAGGGAGGCAATCAATGCCATGTCCTCGCCATCCTTTCAAAGTGGTCTATCTGTGGTTGCCATGGATACGTTCCAACAAAACATGTTACTCTGCTGTACACCGAGGCCAAAATCCACAGTGGTCCAAGCCTGGACGTTCGCAGCAGCTGAGTTTCTTCATTTAACAAAGGAACCAGTGGAGAGATGGATTTCATCCCAACTGGGATCAGACTGGGAAATTTTTTTTTTTTTTTAATTGTCAGCTGCAAAATATGAATTTATCCTGAGGAGGAGTCGCATAAAATCATTATATATGTACTGTATCTTAACATCATTTCACTGTAAAATATTACAAGAGTAGGACTGAAAACACCTGTAAGGACAAAAAAATTACACAGTGGTGGCAGGATAAAGTAGTAGTGTAAAGAAATGGATGAAGGAGGGTGATTTTGTGTTCCACGGGTGGCGTCTGCTGCGTCCAGTGATGGATGCCAGTCGACAGCAGCTCAGAAGACGTGTCACAGCTCTTCTTCGGAACAGGAGGCGGCAGAGCCACGTCAGACTGAAGGTCGCAGGGTTTTGACTGAGTGATGCAGGACTCTCAGCCACAACTGTTGCTAAAATGATAAAACAGTTTGACTCCTTATTGGCTCTTTTAACCTTTTAAACTTTCTCTATAAACCAGCACAGCGGATTGGAAATTAAACAATCAAGATGTGATCAAAGTGCAAACTTTCAGCTTCATTTTAATAGGTTTCTCAAAAAACATGGAATTTACCATTTAGGACAGACATTTTATACAGAGTACCTCCATTTTTAGGCCCCCAAAAGTATTCGGACAAACTAACATAACTGTAAATATAACCGTAGATCTTAATACTCAGATGAAAATCCTTTGAAGTCTGGAGCTCATGGACATCAGAAATTTTGAGTTTCCTCCATGGAGATACTTTGCCTTGCCTTGACTGCAGGAAACTTCAGCTGCTGCTTTTTTGTGGGTCTTTCCAACTCCATCTGCACTGTGAAGCACCGTCCTATCAGTTTTTTAGCATTGTCCTGTGCACCTCAGAATTCATCCTGTTACCTCTGTCAGCTGTCTCATCATCAGGGAAACACCGCAACTGTTAAATTAAAGATGAAAATTTTGCACTTCAATTACATCTTGATTGTTTTATTTAAAAAAATATTGTGGCGCAGTATAGAGTCAAAATGATCAACACTGTGCAATTGTCCGTCAATACGTCTGGACCTAGCTCTGTTAAAATTTTAATCTGTAAAATGAGTGTCTTAGACAGGACCTTTCACTGTATTTGTTCTAGTTTTTAGCAGTACACGTACTTGTGCTTAGAGTGGTATTTTGTACGAGATCTGATAATGATAACAGTAATCTGCTCCAACATTCAGCAGGTATTTGCAGAATATGACACCTGATTTATTAGATACTAGGAAGTGTAATGTATCAAGCACCATGACCTCTGCACTAGCAGTTATGCCGTGTGTTAATATTAGCCTGAAGATGCGTCACTGACACTATGCTCATATGCGAAGTTGCGCCATTATCCTAGTCTATACGGCACAAGATTTGCCACTTATCTCAACTCACAAGTAAATATGAAATATATGAGGGGATTAATCTGAATATGACATTCACTGAAGTTGTTGTAGCATAAGAAAACAAGTAAAAATGGTTGGGACATATTGTGGTGCAGCTTGCTAAATGAATAGGCTTTCTTTTTTCATTAGGTAGTCTCCTTCCCACGTCCTTATCGGTTTTCCCGGCTCTTACAAATTACTCCTTTAAGCCGAGAACCAGTCGTCGGATGAAAAGTATTTTTCCCGTGATTAATTATTTAACAGGCTTCTAAGCAGAGAACCATATTGGAACTCCCAGCCACCCTTATTGACATCAGACACCTGCTTTAATATTGAAACCCCCCCACCGAACGACCTCTTGGGACTAATTAAGGCTCTAACGGCGTCCCCACAGACAGTATTACTTCTCCTGTGGTCCTCCTGCATTGATTGGCCCAAATTGAACGCTGTTCCCTCTCAGCAGACATTGGTTTCGCTACACAAAAACAAGCCATGTTAAAGCTCAGTGTGAAGGTGACTGCCTGATCTGAAGACTTATTTGGGTGCATGTGCAGACTTCTGGGCCGAGCGATCAATGTTGCTTAAAGGTTATTTGTCAGGGAACCTCCCGATTATGCACAGATTGCAAATAGATTGCCTCCCATACCTTCACTCTGCAATCCCGCTCTGCAGTGGAGTGTCAACGTTCGTATGAATGTGGAGGAGGAGTTCTCACCAGAGGGAGAGGGGATGGGATGGAGGGAGGGCGGAGAGAGAGTAAGATGCCAGCAACATAGGCAGAGAGCTATGTGCGCTGGGAGAACGGAGGCTTCAGAGGAAGAGTATGAGCATCTTCACAGAGCAGCTCTGCCTGCAGTGTTAGTCTGAGCGGAGTGCTGACACCTTGCTGTCCACCCATCAGCAGCCGGGTAGGTTTATCTCACCCCATCTGCATGCTGATTCTGCTGAATAGGAGCACCTCCAGTTCAAATCTATGACAGACAATTGGCGTTTCTCTTTGCAATAATATGACAACACGATGAAATGTTAAAGCTGCTCGGCTTATATCTAAAGTTTGTTCATTTTGCACCTGTCAGACGGTTTTAAGCAATGGATTTTACTCTAGCTTTGTTGCTCATTGATACAGATGCGTGGTGTGATCTAATCTCTAGCCTTACCTGTGCTTGCTTTGCTTTAAAAACTCCCCTGTCAAATGAAGACATCCTCACGCCCCCGTCTCAATTTTCTCACTCGTCCTCTGTGGCTCGCCTCGCTCGACTCATTGGCCTGGTCCCAAAGATTCCAAATTATCCTCTCACAACCTGTCAGCTCATCCCTGTTCTCGCTGATTCCCCCTGAGACTCCTGCATACGTTGTGCACCGGCTCGGAATTTAGCGCCAGTCTAGATTGTTGTTTCTGATGGGAAAAAAACGCAAATGTGCTCCAACATGAAGGAGCCAGCGTAAGAAAATTCCTCCGATGCATCACGCAGCCTCTTATTCAACTAAGTAATTCATTCCTTCGCTCTCCACTTCTTTGATGTTATCTGCTTTATTTTGCACAGTCACGACTCAGATTTTGCACAGTTTACACTCCAACGATGCTGAATGTGGTGAAATCTGGTGTCTGATACTTGATTTTAAGATGGCTTTTGTCAAGATTTGAGGAATGATGCAAAAATAGTCAGAGGATGCATTAAAATAATGTGTTTACAGATTTTCAATTGTGTCTTGTATGTTTACAAGACACAACTGTTTCAAACAAACATATCAGGCCTCTGCTGCCAAACAGAAGCAACAATAAAGTCTAATCTGTTCATCTGCAAATCACTTTTCCCTTCAGCTCCATGGATTTTATTAGTGATCACGTTTGCACCTCTGTGCATATGGAGCATGAATTAATCACGTGCATTGCATATAGAATATGCTCCAGGTAAATCAAGTAGGTTAATCAGCAGCTTTTATTCATGCTTCTTTGGTTCAGATCAGATAAAGTTGCCTTCTTGCTTCTAGGTGATTTCTTCGCAAAATCTGGTTGTAGAAACAGCATGAGTATGTGGGTTGTTTCCTCCAGGTTAATAATTGAAAACACAGCACAGATTCTGCAGCGCCAATCAAGAGAAGAGAAACAAATGAAAATGTTTTTGTGAGCTGTGCTTTCTCTCCAGCGTGGGCTTTGTTTTCACACAGAAAGGCAGCGACAAAACTATCATTTCTCAATGAGAGCTCTCAATGTTTGAAGGTGATTTGACAGGTACTCACAGGAGGCATCAGTAGTCAATGAACAAGTGTTGCTTTGAAGGCTGATTCCTGAAATCAACATGAAGGGCTCTTTACATCAACCTCTTCTGTTGCATCTGCTCTAGCTGCCCGTCATCAACTCAGGTACTTCTGTGTTACCGGGTGGCATTGTGATCAGATGTGCAGAAGCCTATCGAGTCCTAAGACGTTTAGCATTCTTAACATACAGATCATGCTGCTATTCATTGATCAACCACAATATTAAAACCACCTGTCCAATACTGTATTGGCCCCTCCCGTGACGCCAAAACAGCTCTGTGGAGCTTTTGGGTCATGGTGGAGCGGGGTGGAGCCATCCATGGCTTTCAAACACATCAACGCACACACCGTTATTGTCTTCAACATCAATGAGTCCCACCCTCAATATGACCCATTAATGAACCACACCTCACTTGTGACACTGATGTGCAGAGAGGGTCAACGACTCAGGAGATCGCCTCCAAGGAGTGATGACCCTACCAGAGGTTAAATACGGTGGATTCCCCACCAATCATTAGAACTGAAGAAGCCTTTTGGATGACAGGTGAAACGTCTTCAAAAACCCCAAATTAATCCCAGGGTACATCTTAAAAGCCTTTGCCAGCCAATTAAAAACTGTGTCTCCGGCCTGTCTTGTTAATGTGCCACATGACCCAACTAATTGGAATAAAAAAACCCTTTCCTTGTCAGTGCTGACCACCAGTGCATGAGTTTGCACAGAATTCTCTCGTCGTTTGAAGTGATTTAAGTTGGTAAAACTGTCAAAACTGTCTCCCTTCCCCTATTTCAGACGTGCAAAATGTCTGACTTTGAGGATTTCAGCAAGCCAGAAGGCCAGGCGAATGTCTCTGACAGCTACCAGCTGAACCCCACCAGCGTGATCGTGTCGGTGGTCTTCTCCCTCATCTTCCTGCTGGGCACCATCGGCAACAGCCTGGTGTTGGCCGTGCTGCTGCGGAGCGGCCAGGTCGGCTACAACACCACCAACCTGTTCATACTCAACCTGAGCGTGGCCGACTTCTTCTTCATCATCTTCTGCGTCCCCTTCCAAGCCACCATCTACTCCCTGGAGGACTGGGTGTTCGGCTCCTTCATGTGCAAGGTGGTCCACTTCTTCATCAACCTCACCATGTACGCCAGCAGCTTCACGCTCGCCGCCGTCTCCGTTGACAGGTGTGTTCCTCATTATCAGCGACATATCCCACAATGCAGCGGTTACCTTGTTCCGCTCTGACATTTGAGACATCCGATTTGTGGCAGCAAAATAATTATTGCAATGTAAAGGGAAAACGGGGAGGGATGATTGTCTGCTGCCCTTTTTGTCGCCATGATTGTTGCTCTTTGCTGCTCAAACATATTTTATATTAATTAGTTCTTTTGGTCAGTAACCAGTTCAAAAACACAATAATCAGTTTACAACGATATGAGTCTGGAACAACCAAACCAAGCAGTGTTTGACAGTTTCACTCAAGAAACGACATCAACTATTACTTTACCAGAATAGATGAAGAGTTACTTGGCCAAATTAAACCCTGATTCTAAAGAAAATGGAGCTTTGTATAAAATAAGAACAGAATGCGGTCGAGCTATTATACAGTGTAATGTTCATAATATAACCTTTGTAAATGTAAAAGCCTTTCTTAAATCATTTATCTGTGTACTTACATTGATGTTTTGTGAATATATTATGCAATTTTTAACCTCAAATCAAATAATTGTTTCATTTACAGCTATGTTGTAATTATCTAATAACACAACGTGCTTTCTCAGACACAGAAAATGCTGGGAAAAAAAAAGCGCTTCTGATTAGCAGTAGTTGAAAAAAATCTAAAATAAGATGCTCTTTGGTGCTGGAGTGGATAGACTATTAAAAAAAAGTGATGACCAAGGCTTTCTTGTTGTAGAAAAATTAAAAATTGGTCCAATTAATGCATGGCAGGTTCTAAAAAAATACACACCAACCAGTCCGAGGCCTTCCTCAGGGTGACTAACCAGAGGTCAGAGACAAACAGGAAACGTATAAAACAATGACAGGAAATGACATTATGTGCATTCCCATAGCCACTCCAACACATACGATCCATCAAACAGGATCGAGTGACAAGACAATGGGACAAAGTAAAAAGACGAGAAATATCTAAATCAGAAAACAACAGCAGCAAAGAAATTCTGTTTTCGTGAAAGATTTGTTCAAGGCTGCGTGTTGTTGATTCGAATTCAAGTGTTTGGGCCAGTTAATAGCAGAGGTGCAGCGAGTGCTACAGTTTTATTAAAGTATTGTTCAATTTGCTAGTAAAAGCACCAGAAGTCTGTAAGCATATGGAGCAAATTTAGAAATCGCCCCAGAAGATCCACCGTGTGCACAATCGCCTGTTAACATCAGGGTGCCTATGATAAGTGTCACTTGGCGAGTTCGCTGGTTGGAGCATTTAATCAGCGATTGACTGACGTACAGTAGATGTGGCCGCTTTTGACACAAAGTTCACACTTCAGCCTATCATGAGATCCTCCTTAATGTGGAAGAAATTGTATGAAATTTATTTTAGTACAGTTCTTCTTGTCAAAAGCCCCTAAGTAAAAGTGTAATTCCTGACATGAGTACTAATGTGAGTGAGTGCTTAAGTGTCACACTAAGATGCATTTTAACTCAGCGTGGATGCTGACCCATTTCTCTCTTCTCAATATTAGAAAAACAAATCTGGGAGCTTCGGGGACCATTAGTCAAAGGCCTGTTAGACCCCTACACACACGGCGGAGCTGTAATTGAATATCTTATGAGGGAGTCAGGCATTGTCCCTGGCTGAATATTACATCCAGTGCAGAGGAAGCTCTGAAGCCATCATTTTTGTGGTTGTTGGGCAACATTTTCAGCTCAGTCAATTTGGAAGGAGCGAGTGTGCAGCTGCCCTGTGCAGCAGACAGCCTCCGCTCACTGTTTACACTTTAGAGGATGCAATGGGGTGTTTTTTTTAGTTTTTAGGCGTTTCTTCCTAAAACGAACAGGGACGTCAGAGTGGTGGGGTTAATGAATCCCAGGAGGAATTAAATCACAGTTCGGCCTGATAGAGCAAGACTAACACACGCGCACACACACACACACACACACACACACACACAGTGGGTATCTGCACTTTGCTACCCACACATTTATGTTTAATGGGATTTTATGCCATTGATGTTTCCGACGTGAAGGATTCCATTGAAAACAAAACAATGTGTCATTATTGCTTCTACTCAGAGCCGCACAGAGACGTGGTAACATTTAACCGTGAGTAATTCATAGTTTTTTATATCCTTTTTACGTAGTAGAAGTAGAAATTCATGTTTCTTTGGGAAACGATGCATTGTGATCATAATGAATCTTGGCCGACACTTGGAATTGGCTCAATTTAGAGGGACGCTTGAGTCGAGGGTCAATTTTGCTCTCCGTGATGACTAATTCAGACGTTTCCAAGACAGCTTTTCCACGCTGCAGTCAGCTCTAGATTCTGCAAAAAGACAATTAAAGACACAAAAATCCTATCATCGATCTGATCGTTCCAGCCAGGAACATATCTAATGTGAGCACCCTCACAAAGCCTCCATTTGGAGAGGAGTAGATTCAAAGTTTCTGCTTTCACCCATTTATGTGCAAGTGTATTAAACCCCATTTCAGCAAGATTTCAGAGAGCCAAGAGGCAGCTGAAGAGTCCTGTGAACACGGATCAGGAGGACAGGGATTTTCAGCTTGACCCAAAATCCCCACCCTTGGATGATTGCTCTTGAAGTGGCGTGGGGAAGAGCTTGTTCAAAAATGAGCAGCGCAGGTGACACAGTAAATTCTCAAGAAGCAGGTTAGTGGCAGCATGATGACAGATTACTGTAAGAGATCGGTGCCATAAAAACATCAGGCACGTTGCCACCTGATGCGTGGTGGTGGGATTTTTGACTGTATAGTTTACCTGCAAAGTCAGCATAGTAACACAGCACAGGCACAGTCATATTATGGACTACTGTCATGTTTTTACTAAGCAATGCATCCAAAATCAGATCCTACTGAGAAACAAAACATCTCTGCAGATATCTGAGTTTGACACATTTCTATAAGTTGTTTTTTTTGTTTTTTTTCAATATGATGACTTTATTTTGCTTTAATTTGATGATTTGTCTCCACCGGACTTTATTATCCTGATTTCTTGCCTGGAGCACATGTGGCTTCTATGGTACTAGAGTGGTTTCTGTGCAATAGAAGCTTCTCTGTCGTCCTCTGACCCTGACCGTCCCCAAAGGTTCCATCCTTTTCTCTGTTTATCTGCTTCTATTAGATGCTATTAATAAAAAATATGGCATCTTATTCCAGTTCTATGCAGATGACTCCCAGATTTACATGCCCTTGTAAACCACATGATCCTGAATCTGTTGAACCCCGTCTAAAGCGTCTAGAGGACATTAATGCCTAAAGTTCAACAGTAGCAAAACTGAAGTAGTAATATTTGGACCCGGTGGTCCAAACGCTAACCTGGGCTCTCTCATCCCCTGTGTAAAACCCACTGTAACCAATACGTGACAGTGAGTTTAAAACGGATTAATTCTTTTGTAAAATCCAAGGTCAAGCCTTTCCTTTCTTTGAGTGATTTTGAAAGGGTTACATGTGCCTTTGTCTCCACATAACTTGATTTTTGCCCTTGTTGTTTGTGTTAGCTAGGCTCCGCTCTCGCGCTTGCCAGAATGCCACCACTCGACTTCTGAGTGGAACATGCAAGTGAGAGCACATTTCGCCTGCGCTGATATCCCCCCACTGGCTCCCTATTTGTCTTAGAATCCAGTTTAGGATTTTATTGTTTGCCACGAGCGGTGGCCCCAGATTAGATTAGCCCCCTCTATGCCTTGTTTAGAAACGTGTTGTCCTTCTCTGTCTCAGAGCCTGCGTGTTTAGGGTTTTGTCTTCTGGGTTAGTGATCCTTTTTTTTTTACGTCTTTGTATTCTATGTTTTATTTACAGATTTACAGCACTTTGGTCAACTCTGTGTTTTTCAAATATGCTTTATAAATGAATCTGTATTGGATTGGATGACAATTGCAGAAGAATTATACATATTAATATCGTACAGTTATTACACCGTGCCTCAGCGTGCTCGTGTGTGTTTTCATCACTTATTAGGTACCTGGCCATTCGGTACCCTCTGCGCTCCCGAGAGCTGCGGACCCCGCGTAATGCAGTGGTCGCCATGGTGATCATCTGGGGTCTCTCCCTGGTGTTCGCGGGTCCCTATCTCAGCTACTACGACCTGATCGATTACGCCAACAGCACCGTGTGCATCCCCGGCTGGGAGGAGAAGGACCGGAAGGTGCTGGACACGTGCACCTTCCTGTTCGGCTACATCATCCCCGTGCTGATTGTGAGCCTCTCGTACACTCGCACCATTAAGTTCCTGTGGACGGCCGTCGACCCTCTGGACGGCATGTCGGAGTCCAAGAGGGCCAAGCGCAAAGTCACCAAAATGATCATCATCGTCACCGTGCTGTTCTGCATATGCTGGCTGCCGTACCACGTGGTGATCTTGTGCTACCTGTACGGAGACTTCCCCTTCAATCAGACCACGTACGCCTTCAGGCTTCTCTCCCACTGCATGGCCTATGCCAACTCCTGCGTCAACCCCATCGTGTACGCGCTGGTCTCCAAGCACTTTCGCAAAGGATTCAAGAAAGTGTTCAGCTGCATCCTCAGTAAAAAGGGCAGGAACAAGGTCCACGTGGTCCAGGTGGCCAACACCGTGCCCGGCTTTGATGCGGGCTCCACAGAGGTGTCGCAGATGAACGAGGAGAACGTGCGGCAGAACGAATGTGAGATGATTAGCAGGCCGAGAGCGGAGCCCAGAGAAGCCACGGTGACACTGAATATGCCCTTTCAGCGGCAGACTTGACAAGTGGCTCGGCTTTGTTCAGAGCAGCCTGCCTTACGTGAGAGACGTTACAATTAATATTTATTTTTAAAAAAAACACCAAAAAAAATGCATAATGATATTCACATTTTGGTTGCAAACAGGAGAACGATGATTGATGCACAAACACGTGTAAAGAAAAACATATTAACTGTTTGCGAGAGGCTGTTTTCCACAGCAACCTGGTCACAAGATTCAATCAAACAGCTTTACACTTCCAAAAAGTAAGAAATTCTCAGTATTTCCTGTTTCCACCATTTGCCTTAACAGTGGCCTGCACTTTGGATTTTAATCCTATTCTTTCAGTATTTGACACTAGCACTCTCCCAGCACTTTCCACAAACAGTAGAATGATGACATCACAGCCCGTTTCACCTTTTCCAAAGGTCCCAGAGTAACACCTGAAGGAAAGGCGTTCCTCTGCCGACGGGGACAATTAAGATTTTCAGCAACCACGATTGAGGCCTGGTGTTCATTAAACCTTTGTGACTTGTTTTGAACGTGCAAACCCGTTATAAAGGTTGTGGTTGTTCATTAACTGGAGCACGACGCTGTTTGATCCGTTTCGTTCGTATCTCGCATGCAGATGCTGTTCTGTCTTGTCAAGACATTGCTGTCAACACTGGTACACTTAAGATATGCTCAAAATATGCTTTGAATTTCGTATCAGTATTTCAAAACCCAGAATTCTGGAAGAAGCTCAAGGATCTGGTGCCAAAAGGAGCATATTTGTTAGTATGTGATAAATATGAACACAAAGCGACCAAACAGTTTGCTTATGGGTTCTTTGGGTCGACACCAAACACATGTTGTTGATTTACTTGTACTTTCCGGTGATTGTATTCACGGCATGTTTCTCTTCGGTGTAAAATCTTTGAATGGATATGTTCAACAATCGATGCGGTTTACGAGTTGTGCACTTTTAAATGTGAGTATTTTGTGCATTTTAACATCTAAAATCTGTGGACATCGTTTACTTAGTTTCTGATTATTATAAATGAAAACAGATTTCTCTCTCTCTCTCTCTCTTCACTTTAAGCTTGTGTTCTACCTCAGAGCTGTGAAAAATACAAATATTCTTGCCTCTCTGTTGTGTTCTCGGATTGTGTGAGATGCAATTTTCCTCTTCAGAGAATAATTGACAAACATGTGCGTGTGCACTGACCAATTTTTGTCCAGTGTGTCTATCAGGAGCTTTTCCACTGCGTTTGCAGTATTGCATATTTAAGTGTCTCTCTGTTTATTCTGTGGTTTTTCAAAACAACGGCCTGTAGATTTCAAGAATATGAATATATTTAAATAAATATTTATCAAAATGTTCTAGAGCGCGGTGTACTCGAATGATGAAATAAAATATTTTCTGATGTGCTATTTAAGGGGAGATTTTACTTGAATTCCAAGTGGGCCATGCGGGACCAAACAGAAGACCAAACAGAGAGGTGAAAAGATGCCTTGTTAAGGCTACTCCCACCCTGAGGTGTACCATTAACACTCTCTTTTGGATCAATTTTTTTAAAAACTCATCGACTTGAATTACTTTTTCTCCGCAGGGCTCACAAAGTGAACTGGCCTCGTTCGCTGCCGTATTCTCCCTAAGGCTATATCAGCCATCATAAAACCAAACCAGTAGAATATTTATCAGATATATCAGCAGCACAACACTGTAGATACGGACCTGAACTTGAGAGACTTCTTGAGAGCTTTATTTACTGGATAATACAAAGCCTGCATGCAAACAGGTCCTAGTTGTTCAGTTTAATCCAGTGTTTTTGGATGCGAGACACTGGCAGATACTCCTGTCTTTAAGCAATATAAATGGTACCGTCTTAATTCAGAGAAACTGAGAGGATTTGTAATTTGTCTTGGGAATTTAGCACATTAATTAAAAAACGGAGCCAATTTTTCTTGTGAACCTTTCTCAGGACCTTACCCGCTACATTTTCCAGCAGTGATTTAAAAATGCATAAGCTGCTGCGTCGGTCTCCTGGGTCCACCATGTTGATGGTGGTGAAATAAT
>KV751374.1:113445-176168 GCA_001698575.1 Mola mola | reverse complement strand
CACAATAGGATCTTCTGGTTTTTCTCCATCTCCTCTGCAGGACCTGGAATGTCACAAGGCCGCACTTCTTCCCCTTTCTTGAACGCTCTTTTACACTGCGTGCCACCTTTGCTGCTGCGCAACAGAAAAAAAAAAAAAAAAATACTCCTGATGCATTGAAAATCAAAAAGGATTTTGGGTAAAAAAACATAAACTAATGTTTACCTATAACCAGCATGCTCCATAGGGTCGGCTCCCATGCCGTCTGCGTAGCTGCGAGACTTTGATCCATAATGGCTCGTCTCAGAGTTCCAGAGAAAGCTGCTGTGTACACGCATGGCTGCCTCAGCCTCTACCTGCTCCTTGGGCTTCCCGACGCCTGCGTGGTGGATGTGGTGCACGTGTTTGTGGTGGTGCAGGTGGCTGGTCTCTCCCTTGAGCCTGGACAGATGTTTGCCCGGGCACGAGGACATCGCCGTTCCAAGTCCCATCCCTTTGTTTCCCGGGAAACCGTCTGGTGAGCGCGACTTTGGCGAGTGGCGGCCTGTGCCTGGCGACTGGCAGCCAGGAGTCCTCATGACCCGCTGGACGTGGTCATCTAGGATGCTCTCAGGGTTCTCTTCATGAGCATCTCTCATGAAAGGACCACCGTAGGTGATGTCGACGTAGCGGAGGCTGTAATTCTGCAGGTAAGCACTAGGGGGGAGCCTGTGACTGGATAATACTGTGGCTGTGGACATGATCTCATCACCTTCCTCTTCCTGTAAAACAAAACACAGAAACATCACATATCAGAAAAAAAAAAACCCAGAATAAAAGTCTATCCCATAGTTTATTTCCTTATATAGTTACCAAAACTGAGAACTCTTATTTTGGGGCAGTATATGTTATACCTATTTCAACCAGCAGGTGGCAGATTTTCACCATTAAGCTTGTCAGCGTCCTCTAATTCTTATTACAGAGGATTAGACACAAAGAGGATGGAACAGTACCAGATTAGAGGGGAAATATCAAATGCAGACGGCACATTTGTATTGTTTCATGAAATGACAAGTGCAGCTGACACAGTTTAATGACTGCAGGTGATCTTCAGAACTTTCGACAAGAAGGTGCTGTAGGGAGCGGAGGATGTGCAGTGGTTAAATAGATACTTCACTCGCCATGTGGTTGGCACACCATTATTACATAAATAATAAATTAAATCTTAAATCCAATATTTTCTCACTGGCTTCCCAGGTGCTGCACATTTGACAAGTGGTTTGTTGTATAAGCATTGACAGCACGACTCTGGTGCTCCTTATACTACCTCACCTGATTTGCAAAGTCTAATATTATCACAAACAGGTTTCCAGCGGAGTTTAAAGTCTAATGCACCTTTCGAATCACTAAATATTTACTGAATTCAACAAAATCAGAAAATGTTCTTCAAATAGGTTGACACAGTGAGATTTTTCTGTCGGGCTTCCTGTATAAAGTTAGAAACACTGGCTTGGAGAAAAGGATGGGAGAGATTTAAAAGAAAAATATCAGTACTTTAGGTTGGGTTTTCACTTCTTTGGCCAGCCAATGCTCAAACGTTGTATGTCTATGTTGTAAATAATCAAATAAACCTTCACTTGTGAACACATGCCTACCAAACCTACCAAGTATTTCTCAGCATTAATTTGCTGTAACTGCATCCGTGAAAGAATTTCTCATCCTACTCCTACGCAAACCTCCCTGTGCCCACTGCTTTCCTGGATTCAGCCATATTGTAATGTTGTCCATCTTGAAAGAGATCCAGGATGGCGCCAAATGATTTATGGCGTATTTTCTTTGTGTCGCAGCACCTGATCCATCTTCTTTTGAGCACGTTTCCTTTTGAAAATTAAAGCCCATGACGCAAGCAGATATTTGAGACAACATGAATCCTCTCCTTGAGAGGAGCAATAGCACAAAGAATTCCCAATAAAAATCCAATTCTGGACAAAAAGTCTAGATCATCCTTATCACATGAGAGTTTTGCTACTGAAAACGTTGGTATTTATAAACCTGCTGCTGAATGTGGTCTGATTATCCAGTGCATAGCATTTTTCCAAAACAACAATGTTAAATAAATCTGAGAATTGAATTTAAAGCTGAGCCCATTTGCTCACAGAAATAAAACTACGTCAATTTAAAACTGGCAGTTGTTTCGTTTTCGTTTCTTTTTTTTGTTAAAAAGTTCACAATTGCCTTTCTAAATGCAGAATATCGCTTGACAATAGCATTCAATTCATGCCTGTCTTCCTGTTTAATAAAGCAACCCTCAAGCTGTGTGACTGCAGCTCCTTTCCTTTCAGGGCCAAACCACATAAATTATCTGCCTTGAGACTTATTACTTGGCTCTGTGCACTGAGGCAGATTTTGTTCGTGCTAGCAGCAACCATTTCATCACTGTTCAAGTGACATCAAACAGGCGGCACACTGTTCTAGGCTTACAAGTGGCCAAGCGTGCAGGTGCTCCATCTGATTCATCGACAAAGCCAGATCGCTAACAGGCCAAGGATGGAATTCTCCAAATGATTCATAATCGCCTTTTATTCCCCATTGAAATAGCCAGTCTCAATAATTTCATTAAGGCCAGACGGATTCAAGTGTCCTTTGTTACTGAAAACTTTAAGTCCAACAGCCAGGCACATATCTCGCTTCCTGGCTCAGAAAGTGGTATTACTGAGACCTCTAAATACTCAGTCTGCTTTTCAATATACTATCTATGATCAGAATTCATTTAATAATCCTTCATGGATGTAAGTCAGAGTTATTCGTTTGGGGAAAAAAAGGGCCCTAAGAAAACGAAATGAGGGTATAAAAAGGTCCTCATAAGCGGAACACAGCTTAAACCAGGAACTTTACACAGATAGTACTTCACCTTTTCAAAGTCCAAAAATATAATACAAATATCAAATGCTGTTAAGCATGGGCTCTGGGGAACTGAAAATTGTCATTGCGGTTAATTTTTCCCTAATTTCGGAGTACTTGTATTCATGATTTAGTTTAGATAGTTTTAGTGGATCAAAATAATGAATTTAAGATGCCTCTACCAGAAGGATTCACTCATGTCATTTCCACCCTGATCACGAATACTACGCAGTTGGTGTCACTAGAAGTTAATATTGTGGCAATAATAGTGCAATCAAAAAAGTGTCCCATGGGACTTTAGTAGCTTTACTGAGCAGGAGTCAGTCAGTGAGCTCCTTTTTCTTACTTGCATGGCCTCAATTGTATTACGTTGGAGGTCACTTAGCGTACAGCCAGTGCTCCCCAGTGTGAACGTCTCCAACAACTCCGGAAAAATGATCCTCAGTCATACGTGTTACACCAAATTAGCAAAACAGTGAATCTGCTTGTGCTGCTTGTGCTTCTGGTTCAGAAATTGAAGCATGCGTACCAATCGTACTCTCTTCAGCCTCTCCTCTAGTTTCTCTTCTGCCTCTCTCTCTCTCAGTACGCCCTCCAGTCTGCAGATCAGCTCTGCAGCAAACCTTTCCGGCTCCACATGAATATCCTTTGGAATCCGGTTTGGGCGCTGGGGGAAGAAATGTCAAACTGTAAGCACTCTCTGTGAATTTCAATCACTGCTGCGGCAACGTCAACAATTTATGGGCAGTTTGACCCGATAACATCCTGTCAGTAAGCGTATGAGGGGACGACAACATAAGCAGGAAACGTTCGAGACAACGGTGTCAAGTGGTGAACCTCCAAAGGGACAATACATTTAAATTTGAAAACACGACTGAATGCTGAATAACGCTGAAGCCGATTATTTCTGACATCTCACATTGTTTCTATGTCGTCTGTGTGATTTTCAAATAGAGCTTGCAGCTACTTCCCATTACGAATATGGACTTGCAAGCTTTGATAACAGATGTCATTTACATGTGAAATGAATTAAACCTAGATTTGATGCAAACGTATTGCTTCATTTCTATTTTCATTTCAAAATAATGGCTACTTAAACGAGGCAGGATGACAAATGGCATTTAAAATATGAACTACACGTCCTGTCATTCGTACTAATTGCTAATAAAAAGAAGCTGTGATTAATTTGTCGAGGCAGGGAAACGTGAGAGTTATAGGAATTTTGCGCTCCTCTATGCAGTCAACGCATGCATCCTAGTAAGATGTTACGTGTGGAATTTTAACTTGATTCTTTACTCCAAGGCCTAATTAGGGCTGGGCTTCTCCCACCGAGAGACAGCGTAAGCTGCAGAGGGAGGCATCAGGCTGTCACAGGGGAGGGTTCGTGTCTGCTAGGCCTCAGCACACAAAGCCTAAGAACGCATCAAGCTGCGTTTACACAGCCCTCTCTTTCACCATCGACTATTCTTATACTCCATCACACAGCAGAACTCATATATGCCTATCTCTAACAGCGGAGCACAAGAAATAAAGGCAAAGATGGACAGTTAAAGGACGATATGGAGGCAGAGAGGGAAGGCAAATAAACCACGAATTACTCACTGGAATAAGAGGTAGTGGCACTCGCCCATTTGCTTTGGCACTTTCGTGCATCTCCCGGCGATGCTGTTTGCGGTGTCGGTAGGGTGGAACCCCATCGCTGGAATTAACAACAAAGACATTTTCCAGAAAGCATCCTCGTGAGCAAACAACACAGACAGCTTCAAAGTTGAAAGCTTTCTGTTGCATTTTTGCCTAAAACGAACACTTTGTAAATCTTGATTAATCAGCGCAGCAGGACGGGCCATTCTCACAGGCTCATTGTGTCCCTGCTGCACCACAAGTGCTCTGGCAGATTATGGCTACATGTTAGCACATTCACGGGTCCATAACTCCACATTGTATTGGTCATGCTGGGTTTCACAATCTCCTGTGCTGGAAGCTCTGGACCAATTAGCTGACAACAGCCACTAATCCATTCAGCTTCAAACACAGTTTTTGTCCAGTTGTGGAAGCTTTGAGGTTTGTTTGGCAATATTCCCCGGTGCCATCGCCCAACCTCGAAACGACTAGAACATTCCTGGTTGGTACACTAACCTGAGTCCTGTGTACAAGGGGATCCCAGCGGGTTACAATACAAAATTGCAATCCCAAAAAGGTGAAATGTGACATTGAAGAGTCACTTTGGGAATATTTCAAACCAGTTTTTATGATATGTTTGCAAAAGAGGTCATAATTTTAATTTACTCATGTTCTCTTAGACATGGTTTCATGTCTAAGAGAACATGTCTTTCATTGTCATTGTCAGACTGTCATGTCAGTCTTTCATTTTGACGATAACCCGATGTTACAGTCAATTATACTGGACTTAAAAAAAAAAAAAAACAAACTTCATGGATAAAATGTGCGTGTGCATGCATGTGCATATGCTTGTGAGATCAGGAAATACATACACACTGCTGTCGGTAAGGGAAATTGTGTCTGCGTCGCTGGACATACTCTGCTGCTCACTATCGTTGGCACTGGTGGCAGGAGCCATAGCGTAACCACTATTGACATAGTACGGGTTGATGGGCTCCCGACAGGGCGCATGCCTGGAGAAATGAAGATCACAAACACAGCAGTTAAATTTATATTTTACATTGCACATATACTGTTAGAGAAATCTGCCCAGAGGATAAAGGTGTCTATTCCCTTTCTCTAAACAGCCAAGCTGTTGAGCACCAAACCAAACGATTACTTACTTACAAAATGTTTAATTCTCATTTGGTTTTCTGCTTCAGATAGGAAGAATTTCATGCATCAAATTTGAATACACAATATGTAATTTCCAACACACAACATATTTACTTTTGGATTACTTGCCAACTTTGCATGCCCAGGTATAGGGTTAGTATTTAGTCCTGAGTTGTCCTGTCTTGAAAAATCTGTGTATTTCTGAAACTGTTGACGGAAACAGGGCGTGAGGAGGAGGGGCTGCTAACTGAGCTGCTGCTAACAGTAGCTCAGCTTGTTACATACGGTATATTTTAGGACAGAGGTGTCCAAAGTGTTGCACAAGGGCAAAATTTGTCTTGGGTCAAAATGGTTGATTCTAGTAAAATAAATAAGTAAATAAATAAATAAATAGGAATTTATTTAAGAAAGCTCATAATATATAAATTTCTGTTTTTGTATGACGGAAAATTTACATATAAGGGCTTTTTATTCGTTTTATTATATGACCAAAGTTGGCAGAGGGACAGTGGATGTCAATAAAGGGTATTTGTCATCCATTTGTATCTAAAAAGGCAATATGACACAAAATGCACGTGCTTTAGTCCTTTGACCCAGCATTAAGATTTGGACCTCCAATGGAAAACCCTTGGATTTCTTCAGTAGTCATGATTCACAAACGTTTTGCAGAGAGGCTGAATTATCTGCGATGTTCTCCAAAGTAAATTGACTATATATAATTTTTTGGTGGATACAAAAAATGTCAAGTTTGGAAATGTCAAACTAGTTATAAAATTTAGTGAGAGCTTCTCCACGATACAGCTTGTTCACAAGAGAGGACTGAAAATTAAATCTTTTAGCTGAAAAATATCCCAGTATGTATCTTGATTGAGTTGATTTTGTTAAAAAACACAGAAATTGAAAATATTGTATATACCTGCTGGAGATACAAAAGAGATACATACATATTTATTGTCAGATTTTCAACCACAAACATTAAAATCCCCCTCAGTCATCTGGTGTTGGTTGGCTTAGCATACATTAGCCAGGTCAGCTCACCTGGCTACTATAATTTAAAATGTGGAAACAATCTCATTCCTCAGTCCAACTTTTTGCTATTTCATGCAATCTGTATGATTCTGCCACTCCCTTAAATTCCAAACAAACTTACAGCCTTTATGAGTGGCCTTTGTTAGCAACTACTTATTTATTGTAGTGTGTGAACACATTTAATTTGATACAAGCTAATAAACTGGTAATATTATGATGCATATTCTTCAAGAACATCTACAGATATAAAGGGGATGTTTCATCCGCTTACATCTTCAGTCATTGCCTTTGCTGGATACTAGTCTTACAGGCTTACAGGCCTGTGTACATGAATTAAAGATATTAGACACCCTCTAATTTTATTCAAAGTGGAGTTCCCTGAGGCATTCATCCTTGACTTACCCAGTGTTTGGAATACAGAGGCATCCAAAGTTCACATTGAAACCCTTGCAATCATCTGATTTCCATTTGCATTTATATTCAACAACTGTGAATAGTTACAGAGGCAGATTGGTGAAGAGCAGCGATAAATAAAAATTACAGTCACCAAAAAATTGGTCTCAAAGTTTGATTATATGACTATTATTATGATGATGATGATTATCATTATTATTATTATTATTGTTATAATTATATGTAGTTAATGACAAATCAGAGGCAGGAAAACTCAAGTAAACGCTAATTTGACTCAATGTATCACTTAATGGGAGACAAATGAGATGATATCTTAAACAAAACTAATCTGGATTACGTCAGGGTGTTATTATTAAAGTACATAATCTCCTGATCGAGTTGAATTTTGTTTGATGTGACAGTTATGGAGATAACACTAAAAACAATTTGATTTTTCTTGCCAAAAGGAACAACTTGTGGTGCTGCTGTCAGAAAATACTGAAAATCTAATGAGGTTTAAGGCAAATCCATTATTCATAGTAGGGAGGCAAGAATTTAATGAAAAAAAAAAAAAAAAAAATACGATTCAAAACGATTCCTAATTGTCTGCTCAAAAATCAAAATTTTCTAATTTTTTTATGTGCAAAATAGGATTTAGGACAAATTAAAAATGAAAAAGTGTTCATTTACTATGTCTCAGACAAATCCAACCAAACAGTGTAATTTTTCTTATCTTACTAAAATTTAAGAATATCTTCATTTGAGACGTAGTGAGGCTATAAACTTTACAAAATGCAAAGCAATTGCTCTGTAGCTCCACTCTGCCTGTTCAGACATTTTGACCTGTTGACTACAAGAGGCCCGTTCTCTTTCTTTCAGCCACGCTTCCCTGATTGAAATGACTAGATTTCAATCTTTTCGCAGTGAATCGTAACATCTTTAATTCACAATAACAGGGAAATGGCTGAAAATACAAATTTTAAGCCACCAGGTGGCCATTCCTGATATCAGAAAATGCGAAATCTAATCAGTTCCAGATTTCATGGATATCTGCTAGTGTGCGAAAAATGAAGATTCGGCCTCAAATCGTTTTGAACTTTGAGCTATGGAACTGACACAAGGGATCTGCAGAGCAGGTGCTAAGGATTCCATAATACTCCAGGGATATAATGATACAGCATTTTCTTTTAAATAATGCAGCAATAAATGACACAACCACCATGATTACCTTAAAGACCTGAGCTGGATCACGTTTTCTCTCCAAGCAGCAAGGCCATGCAGTTCTACTTTTTTTTTTTAAAGTTTAGGATGTGAACTTAGTTCATATCGGAGCTAATGTTTCTATACTACGTAAAAAGTCTGAGTCTCTCTTAATACCTACAAAGCCTGTACCTTTACCATTGGTTTGTACACTATTTTGTTTTGTTATTCCCTGAAGTATATATGGTGATTTCATTCCTAAACCTAAACAAACTGTGAATGTTTCCCAAGGTTAACCGTATTACAACAAAGGTCCAATGTGCTTGATGCTGGCACTCTCCAACCGGTATGAAAGACACGCAGCATTATTTGAGTCATCTGGGTATGACAACATATTGCCTCAGTTGGCCTTGTAATAGGTATGCAAAACTTCCACATGCCATTCCTTTCCCCCTCTCTCTCTCGCAATCTATCCTGTTGTCTCTCTGATGTCTGTCAGCTATACAAAAAAAAAAAAAAAAAAAGACAAAACTATAATCTTATAAACAGGTTGTCAAATGTCCACACAATTGCATCCACACATTTATTGCTCGTTTGTCTCAACTGTACTCCAGCGTACAGATTGTGAGGGGCCTCAAAGAATCCCTCAAAAGAATTAACTTTCATTAAAATTACTAAGATGGCGAAGTCTTGCCTTTGAAGTCAGCAACAAAAATCAGCTGGTCACATTTCAAAACACTCACCAAAAATTAATGAATGTATCTTTCAAGTCATGCCATTTTTTTTTTAAAGCTGATCTAACAGAGTATTTGATGTCTTTTGTTGCCCGTTTCTGTAGAGATCAGACACAACTGATGCAAAATTTAGTGTCATAAAAACCTGCCGGGTGCTGCTAAAAGGCCATTTAAAAATGAAGCGTGTCTTTCTGTAATTCCAGCCAAAAAGCTTGAGTGCTGAAATAATTCTGTAAAAATAAACCTGCAAAACTTTGTTTCAATCACTAAGCAAAACTGTTTTTTTCTCTTGTATTAAAAGCAAACATGGTTGTCCAACTAAACTGCCTTTGGTTATGTTTCAAAATAAATCAATAAATAAAAATCAGATGTAAACAAGCATTTGGTTCCTCCCGTGTTCTGTATTCATTAGAAAAGCTGAATGCTAACACGGCTGAATGTGACGAGACCGGGCTGCAGAAAGAAAAAGGATACAGCTGGCCATGATGTCGGGTCTGATTCGGGTTCAGTTTTGTGTTATGTAGACAAACTGCAATCAGGAATTGTTACGTCCGCCGCATGCGCTGAACCCCGGACCAGGGTTTGAGTCACAGCAAGGTTCTTATCTGGAAAGCATTGTCTGCATCAGCTGACATGAACTCCTCATACGACACTCTCTCCTTGTGGCACTGCTGCTGCAGTGCTAAAGGGCAAATAAGGGAAAGTGTCCGTTGGCTCCAACAGACGGGGGGGGGGGTCCGCGATTATTTTTTAAGGACAAATGTGACTGCAAACTAGGCAACAGCTGCAATCACATTTAGATTATGCTGCTGGGTTTTATTGTGCAAAAGTGACAGTAAAGGCTGATCCTTCAACAATGACTTTATATGTTGTTGTTTTTGTCTTCTTTTTTTCCTGGCCTTGGTGATTTTGAAAACTATTATGTAATCCAGTTAAGTGGATGTAATAAGTAATGAGCCAATTTTCACTTGTTTTATAAGATTATTATAATGTTTTTATGTTGGAAGATCAGACATTTGTAAATTAATATTCAGTATAATTATTCAAAAGTGTTTTAGAGTCAATCAGGGTTCTGTTTTCTCTTGCTCTGTTTTGTTAAACCTGACAGACAGTTTAAACATTAAGCCAGGTTTTGGTCTCTAAGTCATCCAGAGCCAGTTTTAGAATGTGGCACTTTAAGCAGAATCAAAACGCCTGATCTCGTTTTAATGGATTTCTGGCAAGCGGTCTTACAGTTTGAGCGATTCACGACACTACTACTCAGTACAATTCTGCAGAATTCACAGACAGCTGGCTGCTGATATACAGTATTTGGCCAGCTGACTTCACAATTGCTTATGTGGTGTGGTGGTCCACCACATATCAATGATTAAAACCCTGGAACACGCTATTAGAAAAGCACAATGATGAAAAGGGCAAATCTGTACATTCTTAATTTCAATAATAAATTTTAACTAAAGAAGCTCCGATAAGGAAATTCTGGGCCGATATGGACTACGATAATGCAAAAAATTCTCTGTATAACTGATGAAATGACACAAATGATGTATGTCATAGTACACAGGTCAACTAGGTCAAAAACGTGATCATCATTGGAGCTTTAAAGCTGCAGTGAGTTGCAGGACAGCAGTTGTAGCCACTACAAAATTATTGAGACGCAACAAATTATTATTGATCACTCATTTTAACCATTACAATGAAAGCCAGAAGGTGTAATTAAATAAAAGGTTTAATTCTGTTTTCTCCTAGTCTTTTTAAAAATTACACCATCAAAAGTTATATGTAATACTTTAATAATCAACTGAAAATTAAACATTTTATAATGATACATGTTTCAGTGATATGGTCCATCCTAAGCCAGGACATAACATCAGCAATGGGAGTAAGTTAGAGTTAGACAATAGGAACAAATCTTAAACATCACTGTTAGCAGCTGCCCAATAACTGCCTTGTCAGCACTTTGCAGACAATCAGCAGTTGTTGTTTGTCACGTTGGCAACATACTTCCAGTTACTATGAGATGGCTAATCCTCTGTACCTCTTGCACACGTAGTTAAATCGTTAAAAGCTAAACTTTATGATGAGTAGAATGCTACCTAGCTTGCACTGGACTGGAATTTTGATAACCTTTGCTACAATTACAGAGCTCAAACTGCACAGTCAATTAACTTCTAGCTGCTGGTCTCTACTCTGCTTGTAACATCAGATCAAGTGATGCCTGGTTAAAAATGTGGAACATTAACTAGGGCAGACGTGGAAATATTAACAGACAGCAGTGACATCACTGCACACAGTGCCAAAAAATGTAATTATAAAATAGGTCAAGTTACTTGTGATTATACATTGCATGAACACTTAAGTCAAACGCACACTACAGCTTGATCTGTACATTATGGTTAATCATGCACAAAATCATCTCAAAAAAGCCAACATGACTATATGCTAGAGTTTGGGTTCCCCGATCATACATTTTGTGACGTTAATTTATTTTGACAATCGTCAGTAGACACATTCAAATCTGTTGTATTGTATTTTAGGTTTAAAATGCACCGTGTAGCCAATAGTGAAAGGGAAGTCTATGATCAGACTAAAGAAATGTAACTCTTCAAAACATCTGCCATGCCAAAATCAGTCAAGGCGTTAATGAAGCAAAACATCAACACTGGGTAAAACGAACACTAACTGGATCTAAAAGAAATACAAATACCAGTAACCACAAAATGCCGAAATTGGGTCATGAAAGGAGAGGAAACGGTGAAGGAGTGACACAGACAATGGTCATTTCGAAAAAATTGTAAAACAGCTGTTGCATACACACACCCACACACACAGCTGGCCAGCATAGTCAGCACCTCCACTGCAGCAAAAAATCTGAAAAACTCAGTACCTCCCTCGAATGCCTGCTTGTATTGATATTTTCAATTATTTGCTTGACTGAACCACACTAAGAAGTAAAACATATCTTTTGTATTGGTTACAGAGGGGTGCGAGTATTTGAGTACTCGTTTGTGTGTTACTATTTGCGTAGCTTTTTACTATTCGCATACCTGCGCAATGCTGGTTTTGGCTTGAACAACTGAACTTGGTTGGCGTTACATACCCCATGTCAGCAGTGAGCTGGAAAAGTGACGCCTTCAACTTTGACCCCCCAAAAAAATATGTGGCATTAAACTAATAGAAATAAAGCACGAGAGCTAACCAGCAGAGACAGACAACACAGTCTCGCATCACAGCATCTGTTAGCTCTGTTAGCACATGCTGCTGTAAATTTAACAGAGTCAGTGAAGATTAGCCTGCTAGTGCTGATAATGAAAATGTGACTTCAGAGATGCTCCCATTAAGTTTGGTGGAAAGAGAAGCTGAGAGAAGCCAACCTGGTTGTGCAGGGCACAAACAAAAGATTGGAAAGATATACGAGGACAGCGGGACAGGATAAATGCCTGATCAGCAACGCGTCGACAAGCCGGCTGTTAACTACAGACCTTACGACCTTAAAGTAGCTGCTGAGGTGTGTGCCTGTGTATATTTGTAACTGCACCTGGTTTCCATTGTTGGCTTATTATTTACAAAAATGTGGAAGTGTTATATTGTAATTTTCTCCGACAGCCACATAACCGCTATTTAGCAGGCTACAGCAGGCTACTTAGTAAACATATGTGGCACACTGATTCTGCATTGCACTCCTATTTTAATGTTTTACCTTAAAAAAAATGTTTTATATATATATATATATTGCGAGTATTCGGGTGCTCTTTCATAAGGTACTGTGAGTACATGAATATTGAAATTACAGAAAATGCCCATCCCTAGTATTGATTCAAAAAATTATAAGGGGTACATTTTCCTTCATTTTTTATATACTTTATAATGTTTCCGTGTTGCATTATTTTATTTTTTGACAAGATTTTTACCAAGTTAATAACAAGTTTGAGAAGTTGACATTTCTTAATAGAGACAAAACAAACAAAACAATGTCGAGCTATTTCACCATTAAACCTTGTTCAAAGGCTAAACAAGAACAAAGAATAACACTCCTTCAACCTTCTAACAACTTTCTAACAAGTTCAAAGTGACATTTCCTCTCCACCTAAGGAGTAAATACATCTCCCTCCTATCAGCTGTCTCCTGCGCAAGTCTTTTCATTTTAAACTTCAAGCAAGGGCTTTGGGTTTATTTCTAATTCAGTAGTTAGAGCTGAAGTGAAGCTTTCAGGATGGCGGGGAGGATTTACCTGTACTCGTGACCTTCCTGGAACCTCTCGCTGTTGGCGACACGCTGTGGCGCCGTCTCCATTAGCAGCTTCTGACTGAGCAGGTTGCTGGGTGCAGGGTCACACTCAGGCTGCTCCTCTGGCTCGTGGTCACATCTCCATTCCTCATCCTCATTTAATGTAGGTAAATAGCCCGACAGACCCTTGCCATTCCCAGAAACGGAGCTCTGATCGCTGTACAGCTTAGGGCTCTCTCCTGTCTGCGTATATTCCAAATAAATGTCAGACTTCAGAAATAATGGGTAGGTGTTTTCCTCCATCATAGTCTGTATCTCAGTCTGCGCCTGGTCAAACATTTCGGGATCGATGTGAAGCTTCATGATGCAGTCTTTGATGAAGGACTTAGTTGCAGGTTTGATCTGTCTGGAAACAATCCCATTGTTGTCAAGGATATATTTCTTATAAATAGCTTTTGCCAGTTTTACCTTCTTGTCCTCATAGCCCTCATTAGCTTCAAGTTTGCGGAAGCCGCTGCACGCAAACCAGAAGTCCAACATGTCTGCGCAGTCCTCCTGCTTGAGGAACGTCCTGAACAGATGGATGCCATCCTGGTCATCCAGGAGAGAGTGAAGAGATTCTGCCCACTTTAGGTACGGTGGAGTAGGGGAAGCACTTCCCTCCGGCTCATAACCCAAATCCAAATCAGGTCGCCTGGGAGTAGCCACAGATGCCTCACATTTGAGGTTCTCGTTCTTTGAGGAGAAGCCAAGGTTCCCGTACTGGTGTCCATCACTGCACACCAGTTCCCCTTCTTCCCCGGGGACTGGAGGTCTGGGAGCATCCTCAGTGAAGCTGCCTCCCAGGTCTGCTAAGTAGCCCCTTTTGTCGCTTATGCTCATAGTCCCAGCATCCATAAACCATGTGCCCGTAGAGCTCACACCGCACAACTATTAGATCCAGACCTCTACTTACGCCACTGCAAAACAACTCCTGCAAGGAGGAAAATATACAATGAGCTTCATCACATAATTGAAAGGTATAGCAGTACTAGCCTTGACAGGACACTTAGAGCTAGAAAACACCTTAATTAAAAATCATTCTTAGATTAAGGGCAAAACATTTCAGTATAACATTACTTATAACACGCAAATTCGTGCTGATCTACTTCTGACAAAGTCGATTATGTGCCGTAGCTGCCACATGCTTCGTGACAAGAACAAGAGTTTTTCAGCTTGCTTTTTTGTGGGAGTTTCATGAAAAATTCATCACGCGGCCAGTTTCGAGCTGAACTCTAAACTTAATGCAATTCTGCTGAAATCCTGAGGATTTGACAACATGAGACAAATACAGCAAAGCTTCAAGGTAGTTTCTGGTTCCCCTTTAAATGCACCACATTTGGTATTTTGGTACTGTAGGTTCGTGTGTCGACTGACTCTGGCAACTACAGCATGGTGTTGCTACAGCGAACTCACATTTGCATCAGGGAGTCAACGAAAGGGAATAACTGTGTGTGAAACACTGGTGATGACAACAACTCGGACAGAAATAACAAGAGAAAAACTTTCATGCACTTGATCTGTGACAAGACATTCTGCATAACAGGTGCAAACCTAAGCAGACCGATAGTGTGGTTTGATGGGTGACAGTCACTTTCAGATGTTTGTGACATGTTGTGGTAACCCAGGTCAAGAATGATTCTTACGCGCTCTATGTGCAGCTGCATGCAGCTTATTAATAGGACGCAGAACAAATACAAGGATAATGTAGTCTGCAGTAAGACTGACTTTAATAGAAGCATCTAATTACTTTGCCCATCTACACCAGCTTCATCAAATTAGCATTAGAGTAATGATATATTCACTTGAGGTTTACCGTAACAACTGAGTGATGAAGAGTTTCTACTATTTGCAGATATGAGAAGCACTTTATTGATCCTCGTGCCTCCTTATTTCATTCGCCTGCAATCGTCATTCAGAGTCAGCTGCCGAACAGCAAATCTTGGGATTTCAGGGGATTGAATGTTTTGTTCAAGGACACAAACGGGGCCCTGTGTGTTATGTGTCCGCACAGGCACAGCAGTGTCTGTATCTCCACCAATACCGACTGCACATATACCTTATTATTAATCTTCCTAAGATACAACATCAGTAAGAGTAGATTTCCGTAAGGGAAACATGCAGTTGCCAATATTTCGTGTCAGCTGCGGGCGGGAGTGATGGCTCTTAAGAAACAAACCAAAGAAAAAAAAAAAATGAAAAGCGTAAAAGGATTAGAAGATAGTTACCTCTCTCACATTGCTGATTTCTCTGTTACATTCTGAATATAATTTAACACTTTTGAGACTAGAGATGAATATTAAAAAAGGAGATATTTAGCGTCATAAAGATTGGGTTTTCCTCCCTTCCATTCCCTTTAGGGCACACCCACTCGCTGTCTTGTTCAAATCAAACCCCTGATTGAACAAAGACAGCAAATTGGCAACACTGCTTTTCTCCGCACAACCCTGAGGTGTGACATGCACGCGCACGATGCCGGGTGTGCTGGACTGACGATGATAATAACATCTGGTTTAAACCAGGCACGTTCCATGCCTTGTTTATCAATGCCAGGGATCGATGCACTGGCTGGACGGTTCGCGCATCGATATTTAAACAAGCGGCTGTGCGCGCACAGGTGCGCGGCCTGACCGGAGGAGCAGCCGGCCAGATCCGGGCTCAGGGAAACGTCCCCCTTTCCCCCCGAAACTGTATCCGTTTGTTCCTCTGAAGTGAGCCTCTCATCACATTCATGTCTTGGCCCCTCCAGAACAGCAGCGGGTAGTGGGGGAGGGTAGCCAGAAACAAACTCCGTACACACACACGCACGCACACGCACGCACAGAGCCAGGCCTTTCAGCAGCCGACCGACAAGTGCACAACTTTGTCCCACTATTTACTAATAATATCCGCTATACCGCTTGAACGGCTGCGACACTACATGCACAACATGACGAGCGCGGACGTCTCTGCTCCCGTCAGAGGACACGGAGGGAATCCCACATCCGTTCCCCAAAGCCTTTACGAGCGCCGGAGCGATGGCTCCTATCTCCGCGAGACTACCGCAATCCCACTATCCGAGCTGCGGGAGGGGAAGAGAAATAAAGTGACATGTACTTAGCCGGTGGAGATCCGCTCGCTGCCGTCGAGTGCACCGGGGAAGAGGCCCCGCACGAGTCTCCGCGGACGGTGTCATAGCTGCGAGTGCGGGACTTTAAAAATAAGAAAGCCGAGAGTCCGCTCTCCGCCTCTCCATGGCTCTGCCGCCGGTGTGTGTGCGCGGAGCTCCGGCTGCGCGGCAGATGATGCACAGCGCCGCGCCCGTTCACCACACAAACTGCCCGCCTTTAGCGCTGCTACATGGGGTACACTGATTTTCTTTCCCCAATCAGTCTTGAGAAATGGCTTTAATCTCTTATGACGGAAATATGGCTTAAAGGAAAAAAAAAAAAGAAAATTGGCACTCATGCAAATTAGACTATTGATCATGTCATGTCCATTAAACATTTAGTATTGTATTTTCCTACACTAGCTGGACAAATTACTGCGGTGGCAGAGTTATCCTGGTTTTAACCGTCATTTGAGGGTTTAAAGACATGATTTGGAATGTTTTCACACGAAAGAAGAATTCTGTTGGTTTTTTTTTTTTTTTTAACTTTGAGGGTCTAAAACTTCGCAAAATACACTTTTAAAAAAAAATTACTCCAGTAGGCCTGGAATAAATCTGCTTCACAAATGTTTTTCGCAAACATTGAAAAGCCATTAAAATCGGTGCCCTTTCAGCAATCGACTTTATCTGGGGAGCTCTTTCAGTGACAGGAAACATAAATATTTGTTTTAGACAGTGTTTTTGCCGTTATTTGGTCAAAAAACTCATGGCTTTTTCGACTGTAGGAATCTACTCCATGTCACCAGGAAGGTACAATAAAACTTTGAGTGCTGGTAGAAGCTAAAAAATTTAAATTTAACAATTAATTTCGATCATTCCATCATATCCCCTGCCATTGCATCGCACAGTTTTGTCAAGTAAATTGCTTCTAGAGACCAAACTCTGCACTTTTTTTGCGGAAATATGTGTTTTGTGAAGTTTTACAACCACAAACCTTGGGAAATAGGGTTAGGTTACAAAATACCAGAATTCAGATCTAAAACATTTAAAAATGACAAGTTATATTAGACTTTTTAGATAAGATGCTTTAATACATTTTCCATCATTTTAATAAAGTGAACACTTCATGTGGTCATGCTGTCATATCTCCTGAAGCACCTTAGTTGGTATAACCTCTGGGAAAACACCAGTGAAATGTAAGAGAGTTAGAAAGGAAGTAAGTTTATAAAACACTCTACTGTATTTATTGTTGCCTCGACTGTTCACTTGTAGACCGTTTCAGATATATTTTCTTCGGCAGAGCTGGCCATCCATATGAGCCAAATAAGTGGCTGCTAAGGGCTCTGCGGCCACTAGCTGACCTCAGCTCTGTGTCTGACCCGGCAACCCGCTTGAAACGTATGTACGCAACGTGCCCAGGGGATGGGGCTCCCTTCTCATCAGTCAGTGGATGGTTTGCGAGTTGGCAAAAATGTTTAGAAGAGTTTAACCATGAGGCTCAGGGAAAAGGACCACAAGAAAGGTGAGGGAGCAAATAAACAAGCATCAGCTACTGATAAATTCCGGAATATTTACCAAGTGATTAGTGTAGTGGTGACAAAACACTATTCTTAGTCGAACCCGTTTGAAAAGATGTCAATATGTGTGTGCGCTACACTGCAGGGGGCTCCATCGTCACTGTCCACCAACAGTGAGTAGGCCTTCACTGTGTAAATAAATACTGTCTTCATCGTGTGGGCGTGCAACATCAAGAATAAAATGTTTTACTTTTAATTAGGTTAGCAAAATCACCTTTAAAAAGGCTTAACTTGACCCGTTTTCATATTTTAAAGCAATTAAAAACCTTCAATAACATTCTTTTAGCCTGAAATTTCAGGACTTTCCTAAATAACTACTGTTTTTTGCAGTTTTTGTTTGGAATGTATGGACCGGTTTGTGGTTTTAGCGTAAATATCAGGGTGTTTGAGGGCATGTGGTTTGACCGCAGTGGTGGTTTAAATGGTCATAGTGAAAGCTACCATTCAACAGGGTCCTTACAAGCATCACTTTCAATAAATTCATAGAAATAATTATGACTGACTATACTGTTTATGTTCTCTTGTTTTAATAACATGACATCACAATTGTGAATGTATTTTTGTACAAATTAATACTTTCAAACTTAACAAAAACAATCTCTAACATTCATGGAGGATTCACCCCAATTCAGTATCAAACAGAGTTAATGCCATTTTAAAAGTTTCCAAACTATGCATTTAGACTAAAACAACGTAGAAGTAAAAATGACACGTGCAGTTAGTTAGTCAGCCTTACTTTGTGTGTGCTTAATTAGCATTGAAAGAACTGTGACCCATCATGTTGACAGAGGCATAAAAGATTAAACAAAGGTTTTACTTGCATGTATTATCTTGTTCTATTGATATTTCTATCCACTGTGAAGCAGGGCCACCAAAACATATCCCATGATCCCTCACTACTTCAATATGCCATCAAGCTTCGTCTTTTCATAGTATTTTGACTGAGAGACCCTTTGTGTTAAATTACACACAGTGCATTCAAAGATTCTGGTGCAAAAACAATGACCAACAATTACTGTAACAGTGTACATAGCGGAGTAGTTTGTAGACAAATTATGTGCATTGCATTTTTTCCGTTTAAGTGTTGCAAATTAAATCTCAGTGAAGCAACAATGAGCTACGGAGGCTGTCAGTCTGCAGATCAAAGATCACTTCAATGATTTCTTTATGGGCTTTAATCAGATAAAGTAGCAAACCGCAGCACAAATTTTACCTTTTGTGTTAGGTGGTGAATTCATGTGGCCACAACTTCTTACTACCAGGTACTTTTACTGTGTGATAAATACCACAGGTTAAAAAAAGACAGATTATATTTTACTTCAGTTTATGATGGGTAACTGGCCACAAAGTTAACTACCAGTAATTTCCATGCTTCTAACAATATGTAAAGTAAAAGTGATAGGATGATACACTGATGTAACAATATGACATTAGATTAACATGGAAAAGTCCAGTATTTATAATCTATAGAGTCAAAAGTTTCACACAATGTGTTTTTTTGTTTTGTTTTTTTTTTTTAATTACAGCAGTGTGGATTAGTACGGAGTAGCTGCAACAAAATTTGGAGCATTGTTAGTGACAAATAAGCTATTTATATCTGACATTCCCACATGCTCTGTGCTATTGCATTGTATAGTTGTGTTCACCTAATTGGTACTTGTGTCCAAAATCAATACTGCAATAATTAAAAAAAACAAAACAAAACAAAACAAAACATGTATTTTGTGAAATTTTCAACTCCCATGACCAGAAAATGTGACTTAAGTTGAAAAGTACCAAAATTTGCTTTCAATCTATAATGACTTGCAACATTCCCGTGTTTTAATATGTTCCGATTACATGTTGTTGCTCGTCATTTTGCCAAAGTTTTGCAGCTGCTTTGGAGATGTACTTATCCATGTTTTGATTTGTTTACGAATAAAATTAATACATCTATGGCAAAAACCAAACTAAGCGGTGAGGCTCTCCCCTCTGTATAAACACTGATGTGTTCCGAACAGCCATCAATATCAAGTGTTCCGCCATTAGACTAAATTTAAAACTTTATTTTGACTGGTCAATCCCATCTGGTCAATCGAGTGTGTGGATGGAGCTGCAATAATTTGCCTTTATGCGCTGTAACCAAGAGTGCTGATACTTTGAAAAAAGGCATTCAATTCAACTCTGAACATTTTAGCGGCACTGTGTGATGACAATTTCACCCTGTCATTACTTTAGAATTTTACAGTACAAAGAATGGATATACCAAACCTAGACCAAATGTAGCAATAAAGCCCATTATCCATTTCTATGCTTTCAAGCCAGACAATCACAGAGCAGTTTTACAGATTAGAGGGGCTATAAAAATGTAAACACATTTGTTACCTTAAAACGAGAAAGAACATAAACATATATTTCACACCCTGTCTCATAGTATCATCTGAATTGCCTGCCCAAAGCCAGAAAGCTGTTAAAGTTTGCAATGCAGACAGTGCTTAAAATATTTATGGCAAAAAAAAAAAAACTTTAAAAAGACCGAACACACTTCAGCTTCAAGTAAAAATTTGGCCAGCAACAATCTAACCATCCTGATACTCAAACTCTCTATGTAGAACACAGGGACAAAAGTTTGAATGTTAAAAACAAGACTTTTCAGACTGTTTGCCGCCAACGGTTTACAGTCTCCAGATTAGCACAAGTGGTTGTTTTACAATAGATACAAAACCTCCTCAATTCTTTTCACAGCGCCCCCTGTGTTCAGATCAAACACACAAGGCACGAGGCTGTTTCACGGTAACACTTTCAACTCTGTCCTCCTTTGGCAAAGCAGTTTAAATATAAGAAACAAACAAAAGACGTCTTAATGTGTTTTTTGTTGTTGCTGTTGTTGTTGTGTGCACATATCCAGGCTCGTTGTGCTCACATTTTTTTTACTTTCCTTTGAAGCTAATGGAGTAGATGGTGATTTGCATGCAAATGTGCAAAATGTTTTACCTTGAGTTTGATTGTCTTGCCCACATGCCCTCCAGTAGTACATCCATTTATTGAGGATTCCATTGCACGGTTATGTACAACATTGAGCTGCAGTACTGGAAACATCCTTCCCATCAACTTGACACGAGAAGGTCCTGCCAAAGCGGAACATTGCCATGATAGTTTGTCGTTGCCATCCATTTGCTCCTGAAAAAGAAGAAATATTGTTTTGAAGCAATGGAAATTAAGGAAATACTTATTGATTTTGTTTTTAAGACATTTCTTGTATGTACTCTATGTATGTTTTTTAATTGTCAGACTACAATTTTGACTCTATTTTAGCCTTCAGTTAGAATTATGATTTGCAGATAAAGTTTTACCAAAACTTGTCATGCCATAAACTGATAAGGCAGCGCGGTACCCTCTGCTGAAATAGTTTTCCAACAGTGGCTTTATATACAGTATTTCATATATTGAACCTACGGTATTGAAAACAATCAATTTCACTTCAGCAACAGAGTGTGCTGCTAAAACACACACACAAATCTCACAGGATAGTTTTCTTGCATGAGGCATTTTCTGTTTAACAACACAACTAGAATAATGATGGAGAAAATATACTGTTCAATGTGGGGATGCACAATATATCGGTAGTCATATTGGTACCTGACAGATGAATAAAACTTGTCCGATGTAAACAACAAATGATTATTTCAGTGTGGCTGCTGTGGTGTTTGTCTGTCATCTACCCCCAGTTTCAGAAGGTGGTGATAATGCACCAAACATAAGAAGAGGTGCATTTAGTTTTTGGCCAGGCGATGTTTGAATTGGCAGAATTAAAGTATACATCATATTTGAAGTAGGCAATGTTCAAAGTCTGTGTGTTTTTCAGCGTGTCATTGATTACATGCGTTTCTGTGTTCGTACAAGTTGATTATCTTAGAAAACTATTTTTACCTTTATGGTTTTGCTGGTGTTTGTTTGTTTGTCTGTCTGTTAGCAGGGTTACACAAAAAGTACTTGACCGATTTTGATAAACTTTTCATCAAAGGTGTGTCTTGGTCCAAATTATAACTGATTATAATTGATTCCAAAGGTCAATGGTCACTTACAGGTCAGAAAGCATGTGTTCTGGCCATAACTCAAGAGAGAATTGACAAAGAAAGCTCCAGCTGGTGTCATTTTGTAGCTGACAGCACTGGCTACAGATCATTATTTTGGCCTTACTAGGTCAAAGGTCAATGTCACTGACTGGTGAAAAAGAATGTTTTTTTTGTCAATTCTCCTGGATAAATCAACATAGAGAGGTCAAACTGGTGTAATTTCGGTACTTGCTACAACTTATTAACGTTTGGGCTTTGAAGGTAACATTTACTTTGCAAGCTCTTAAACCCATCCCAACTTTAGTAACAGTAAACCATCAGCAGCACTGCTTTAAATGCCAGGATGACAATCAGGACTTGGCATGATTAAAACGGAGAGCAATCCTGGAAGGTATAAATGAGTCAGCAGGCAGCTGGTTGGGAGGTCATGAAGATTAGCCCCAAAGTGTTTTCAGACCCGCCCCGCAAAAGCAGCTACAGTTTCTCAGATTATCAAAAGAGAAGAGCAATGCAAACAACACACCTCAAACTGTAAATAGAGCTTCAAGAGCAGGTGACAACACATAAGCCAACCCTGTTCAACTGTACTGAGACCAGTCAGAAGCACCGTCTTTTATTGTCAGACTTCTCACACTTACAGATTAAATGTTGCATCACCAGTGATAAAGCTTTTTCTGAGGTACTCTGCGCTATTTACTGCACTCCATACTCCATACTGTCACTTTTCCATTTTTAAGCATTAGGTCTTATTTCATCATTTACAAAGCGAGTACTATCAGCGTCAAATTATGGATATTGAATGACTGTTATTGAAGATCTTGTATATGGTACAGGATATATCGCTGATCGGTTAACTTTAGTGACCTATCAGAACTCTAAAGCTTTATTTGCACCAAGAAAACTAAATGTATTCCTTTCTTTTATCACAATAGCAACTCAAAAACATATTGTGCCTTCTAATTGGTACCTTATTTAAAAACTACTTACAAAAACAACTTACAGTAAACAGCATTTCATGAACACAAGAGCAAGAAGCCACGTGACCAGAGGGTTGGTAAACCGAAGCTCTTGAGCAGCTACACACACACTGGGGCACGGAGGGGGAACAAAAAGTGCCCGTCCCTTCCTCAGCAACTACAAACAAGAAGCCCTCGAGCACTTAGGCAAGTGCAGCTGCTCAGCTGTCATTAAAACAAAAGAGGACGGGTGTAACTGAACCAGATATCCACGAAATCAGCTAAACCTAAGTTTAATGTAGTATTCTGCGCCAGAATTGTTCAAGAGATGCAGTTGCTGGAGGTTTTAGTGGAGTTATTTACAGTATTTTTTTTTTTTTTTTAATGTGTTCACTGATCAGCGATGTTGACTTCTCTTCAGAGGAAAATGCGACTTAAAGGAGAAATCTGTGGTTTTATAAACTAAGCCAAATTTATGACATATGGTGGTCGAACTTGTCACAAAACAGCACAAATAAATCGCTGTTTTCACCACGGAGAAACGGCCATGTTCGTAAATCAGTAACTGTAAATAAACAGTGTAAAACAAATGTTAGTACAGTTATTCCTACATTTCTCTACTTCTGGACACCCCAGTCGTGACAGGTCAATTGCTGAACCTGCACTTTTTCCGAGGCTCTCTGAAGCCGTTCTAAAGACAAAGAAATTTGTGAAGGAGATTCATTCCAAAGGATCTGAAAGCGTTGGAAAAGCGTTTGAAGGAGTGCAGCTTCTGCAACTTGCTTCATCATTGTCAGAGCGAAATCAGTAGCGAAAAGCTTAACTTTACAAAAATTCATCTCATAAGATACCTTTACACTGTAAGTATCTACTCAGTGTTACCAGTCAGACGTATGATAGCATTTCGAGTGTCGTTAGTGGCATCAGAAGTGATTTATTCCCAATGTTGCGTCACTCCCCCGTGCTGTTGTATTTATAGCCTTGTCGAGCTAATCTGACCAAGCGACCAAACTCCATACTGCAGTCATTTTTCAGTTTGTTATTAGCAGTTATACTGATGCTAAAATGTATTTCAGAAGCTTAAACATCGTGCTGCAGTTAAGTACTACCAGTCGACAACTTCATGTCTCCTAATTCAGTCCATTCAGATCTCCTTTGTTCCACCTGTCAGTGTGGATTTAGCCTCCCCACTAGGCCTTGGCTGAAACAGGCTTATCTCTGCTGTGGACCATCAGATGAACAAGAGCCCATATTAAGTTTCTTAAGTGAATGCTCCTATTCTGAGTGCCCACAATAGAGATTTTTAGGTTTCAAATTGGCTGTCTTCAAAGAATTTACTAATAGAAACAAAAGTTAAAACGAACACAAAGAAAATCTTTCGCAGCTCTTGAAACTGAAAGTGGAAAACATATATAAAGCTTATAGACAAAAGTGAGACACTCAAAACCGTGGTTCATCTGTTCAGACAACAGCGCTGTAATAAAAAGTGTGACATGATAAAATATCAAAAGAATATTAATATTTGTTTTACTTTATGAAAATGTGCCAGAGTTAACATGAAAAGACAGAAAATGTATTCTGGAGTCCTGCTGATGTCCTTTGTCCTGGTTGAATATATCATGACTAACAAGGATTGGAGTGGATTAGGCACAGAGGATTGAGCAATTTGCAGACTTGAGTTTATTTTGCTGGATATTGTAGCTCACAGACCACCATGTTCCCACTAGAAAGGAAAAATCTCATTAAAAAGGGCTGTGTTTCCTACGGTGATATAATACCAAAGACATACATCTGGAGCCGTGTGCGAAATGGCGAAAGGACAGACATCCGCCGGCTTGAAAAAAACTGAGATTAATTTAAGTGTTCAGTCTGTCGGGGTCTCCAGTGGTCTGGTCATGGGATGCACATTCACTGGTCAGATCAAATGATGTGCTTCGGTTTTGATGAGAGGGAGGACGCAACAAAACCAGTATGGCGCTGACATGAAAAGCGATAACAGACATAATGGAAGAACGATGAACAATACAATGGAAAGTTGCTGGTAACCCTATTTTTCATCGCCAGAGATTCAAAAGCAGACATCACACTTGCTGGTTTACCTTAATGTGTGGTTCTCGGTTTTGTTGTGTTGAATCGCAGACTACTCCCACCGCTTCTCTATGGATCGAGTGTAGTCCTTCGCCGTCTGCGGTGAAGACTGCCGCCATCTTTAATCACAACACAGTCCATCTGTCGATGGTTCTTCCCTTTCTACCCTCTCTTTCTCTGTTCCAGCCCTCTCTGTTTGTTGTGGGGGGGGTTCTTATTTTCCATCCAACATCAAACCACCACATCGACAGGCTCATGGGCCGCCCAGTAGGGGGGCAGCTTGAACATGCTGCATTAGCTGTTGTCCTTTTCCAAGCCGCAGATGAACTGACCACGTTTATTAATCTCACAATGATACAGACTTCCTGCAAAAACCATTTCAGCTCTCAGGCCTTTGATTTCAACAAGCCTGGCCTCAAAGCTCCTGCACGACTGTCCCAGAATGCCTCTTTGACTGATCTGGCGGGATTTGGATCTCTCTTTGATTGAGGCCACATCTGTACAGCTGCTACTAAACTCGGAAACGCAAGATTGTGATCATTTAAACCCAAAGACTTTTTGATTGATTTATTTTTTTCTAATTTCCAAGTGTCCCATCATTTGTAACATAGAGAGAGAATTTTCAGTCTCACCAACCAAAGCTCAATTTGACCCGAGCAGCCTCTGACGACATTTATAGGCAGGCTGTCCGTCTGCTCTCATCTAAATAATGCATTTCATTTGAAGTATGTCTGCCTTGAGAGCTTTGAATGCAACGGCATGTCATTCATTCTTGTTTACTGTCACTGCATTGTTCCACCAAATTCTTTCAGTGAACAATAAGAGGAGTTGAATTTCAAAATGGTAGATGCTCTCACCTTCCTCTCCTGCTGTGTGGCCGGTCGGTGGTTCTTTCTGTGGTCCGCCATGACTGGGCGCAGTCCCCTGCCTGTCACTCTGCAATACTTTCTTGTACTCATAAACCTGTTTCTGAATCTTACCACTGTGTTGCTGAAAGATGAGCATCTTTATTTTATATTGCAGCTTCGGCCGTGCGACCCTACTGGAGGAAACAAGGACCAGATGATTGTCTGCACAGTCGTATTGTAGCTATGGTAACAGACCCAACAGGCACAAGTCATGTGCATCTAAATTGCTCCGTACACATTAAGCGACAGAAAGGAAAAAAAAAGCATAAATGAAGCAGCCAAGTGGAAAAAAAAAAAAAAAAAAAAAAATGTTTTTTTAAGACGTTTCGTTTCAGTCCCAAAGGTGTTTCAATGAACTCCATCATAAAGAGATATTTTAATTAAAACTTTAAGTTGTGAAACAGCCCAGTGACTTGGGGAGGAATGCAAAGAAAGGAGGATGGATGAAAAGAAATTTTGGAGAATGGAGGAGAGATGATATTGCCTTTGTCATGTCGCTCTATCTGCTGCTTACCTTTCAGATGGATTTCACACTTGCATGTCTGGTCGTAGACAGGGTCAGATCCAGCATTCCCCGCTCACAATGACCACATTTTCCTCGTCACACTGCAGCAGCGAGAGACCCACGGTGTCAGCTGCCACTTGCATTTGTCTGGATTGTTTTGCATTTAACCACATTTTATTTCCAGATTTTTACTTCATGAACATGTACTTGGATTAATATTAAAATTATACAAATAAAATTAGGTGCAAAAGATTAGCAGAAGTGAACGTATGAACATCAATGTGCTGAGGATGTCTGAAATATCAGAAATATTTTCACCTGTTCTTCAATTTAGGTTTTTATGTTCTTGGTTCAAAAATACGTGATTTTATAAGAAATTATCAAATTAATCAAAAGTTATGTAACTTGCATGGTATGGTAGCAAAAAGTCACTTTTACTTAGGCTAATACCTTAACATTAGCCCTTAGTACGTTCAGATTGTACACTTGGAGAAACAACACATCTTTTAACGTTTTCCAAAATAGTCTATCAATGCTACATGAGTTCGGAATTAACCAATATTACAGTTAAGGTCTCACCTGAAGGTCGTGTTCAGTTTCAAGTTCGAGGAGGAACAAATAGCTACGCTAATGTTACTTTTATACTCAATACAGAAATAAAAGTAACAATATCAAGTCATGGTAATCAAAAACACACACATATATATTTTTTATATGAATTATCTGAATCATCCCTTTACACTTATTATTTTTCTTGGCGAGTGTTGACTATAGCTATGTTTGCTATATATAAAGCATTGCTAGCTAGCTAAAAATGCTACTTTTTTTTTTTTTATATCTGGATTTCATTAGTTTTAACTTTTTTTAAATTAATTTTATGGTTATTAGTGTTCTTGCCAAGCACTAGCTATAACCTGCTAGACATAATATATTATTACCCTAGCTAGAAAGTAAAATTACTTTCCTACTTAACATAGAAGTACAAACCGCATCAAAACATGGTAACCACAACAATATATGTATACTTTGTATGGATTATCTGAACCAAGTTGAATCAACACTGTTTTAGATAACTTTACACTTACTCGTTTTGCTTGTTTAGCTATAACCCACGCCTGCTTGAGTCACAGCACTATTAATCCAGCTAGTTAGAGTGCTAACAAGTACATGTCCAGAGCTGTGTCATGCCCTAGCCCCTACAGAGTGCCCTAAGAGGGGAGAAGGGAACGAATTCGGACAAAACACCGGCTATCGATGAAAAAAATAAAATTAAAAAAATCACATGAACGGCCTCTCATGCTAACAAGTACATGTCCAGAGCTGTGTCATGCCCTAGCCCCTTTCCGAACAGGAGTTCCCGACTTGAAGTCATAAATGAGTAAACATGGCGGCTAAAGTCAAAGGTTAATTAATGTTAATTAATTTAAACTTGCATATTAGCTGACGTATTGAATACCAAATTTGAAGCACATGAAATGAGAAATGTGGCGTTAATGTTGATCATTCATGCTGAGTGTCAGAAACGTAATTTTTTTTTTTAATCAACGTATAACTCTTATACTGATATTTTTAGCTATTTCGGTGGTTTCTTTGAAGGGAACCTGACGTTCCCACTCTACGACCTCATGTACACCACCAAGTCGGAATAACGACTTCCCGACACGGACAAGACCAGTTCCGACATGACAGAATTCAGCTTAGTGCCTTCCAGCACTTTCACACCTACCACACAAATTAACATGTTCTACCTCATCTACTGGACGGGTGAAACAACAATTTGGCTGTTTTACGGTGAACTTCATTGCGTTGCAGTTCGGGAAGTTACTTTTTTCAAATATTAGCTTGTTGCTGAAAAAAAAAAAATAGTCCTATTGAAATACTTTTGAATATTTCCACCATGAGACGGAGCCACAGCTGTTATATTTAATGCTACGACTTTTAAATGACGGCGAAAAATTATTATTTCACAAAATTTCAATCTATAAAACTGTTTAGAGATTAAATAAACACGATAACCACATTAATTCAGATCTAATACAGCCAAAAGCAGCCAGAGGAGCCTTTATTATTTCTCCTGATCAGCTCTCAGGTTTCAAGCGGAGAGAAAATGTGCGTGTGTCTCACTCTTGTTTGCACAACAAAAGAGCTCAGCACAGAAAACAAAGTGTCTGCAGAATAATAAATGCTCCTCTCAGGGCACAGACGTATTTTTTTTTTCTTTTGCACGGGCAAACAAAAATAACATGATCCTTTGAAAGCAACACACCAATAAATAATTAAATATGTTTTTTCTTTCAGTGAGCGAGCTCAAAACGTGTTGTATATATATCATGTCCTATTGTGAGAAAATGCCACAGCATCTGGAGATGACGTGGCTTTTGGGTGTAATGAACGTCGATGCCGTCCAAGAAATGCTGTCTGTGTACGTGTGACGTGTAAGCATGTCGAGGTGAAGACTCCACACCTGTGATTTTCACTGCTAACTCGTTCCCAGTGGAAACCAGCCTTATTCATTTTTCAAACAGCCTCCAGGATATCTGATCCATAAAGAGGAGTGTGTGTGTATGTGTGTGTGTGTGTGTGTGTGTGTGGTGGTGACGTCCCTTCAGGCAAGGATTCATCTTTGATGTGTTGAAAAGAAAGACAGGGAAAAAGCAGCACTCTGGCTTCATGCATATTGTATCGCTGAGAGAAGAATTACAAGCAGCCCCCTGGTCCTCCTGAGCGCCGTGAAAGCTCTCGGAGTGGCACAAGATTCAACGTGGATATTCGTTATAAATACGGTGACCTTTCCCTGACCTTCCCAATATTTCTCTTTGTGCACACTGAGACAAATCATATATTGTTTTGTGCCTGGTCTCCATATAGTAAAGTCGCTAAATTATGCTTAAATTATGTTTTTAATCACATTCTCTTCCTGTATTTCTCACACTTTATGTTTGCCAACCTCTCAACTAAAAAAAGAAAAGAAAATACACCGTCATGTATCCACTGTTAGTTTCATTTGATACTGAGTTGGGATAAGTTAAGCTCTCATTGGGCTGTGTTTGTTGTGTTGCTGCTGAGGAAGAGGAGGGAGACTTCTACCTGCTGGACTACACACACACACACACACACACACACGGTAGATAACAGCGCCCCCTTGTGGCCGAATCTTCATAATACAGTCAGACGAGCAGCCCGACTCAGTACGTGACCTGGTTCATGGTGGGGGGGGTGTTCGAACCTCGGGTATCAATTAAAAGGAGGAACAGTCATAATTATGTGTATATCAGAATTATGTGAAATTGTGACGAAAGACAAATGTTGGCGCAGGCGCGGTGGCCAAGTGGTAAGGCGTCGGTCTCGTAAACCGAAGATCGCGGGTTCGACCCCCGTCCGTGCCTTTTGGAAGCGCGAGGTCGGCATCTGATCTCCTAAATGACACAATATTAACACGTGTAACTAATTTGACCCCACATTTGTCGCCCTCCTCCAACTGTTTTTAATCAGTGTTTAGGCAGCATTTTGTCCCTGTTTGCATATCAAATGATCACACTCTCCGTGAATCAATAGGAGGACAGTGAGTCCACTTTGAACAAACGCAGTCACGTATATGATAGACGGAATAGTCAAATAAATTTTTCATAATTTCCATGCGCTCAGCTGAGACTCTGTCAGGCTGGAAGCTTTTCCCATGCTTTTCCCATCAGTGAATCATGTCTGGTTCTCGCCTCAGAGTAGCAACACGTTCCACCTGCTGGACGGAAACTTTGTGAACTATCACCATAGCAAGGAAACAACTGGAAGCTGCCGCTGCTGGTCTGTGAAAACCTGTGTCATCTACACCCACAGCACGGGACGCTGCAAAGGATATTCCTCTGTATGAGCCCGTGGGCCCCCAACAAGCCAAAGGTTTCCTCAGGTGATAATCTGACAAGGTAAACGGGAGCAGTTTGTGGGGGAATTCGTGCTGCGCTGGTCCAAGACCATTTATTCACATGAACACTTAAACAATGGCGCCTATTCATTGGGCTGTCAAGGCCACTGTGATGGACAAACAAGCGGGCTCGTTCTGTAGCCTGTTTCCATGGTAACCAGTGTTTTATGTCTTTTTTTTTTTGCGTCAATTGTAAAAATTGAAGAAAACACTGATCCCACAATCTATAAAAGTGACATTGTTTGGGGGTTTTTTTTGAGTGTTTTTCCTCTCCACGAGGACGATTTGGAGCTTTCGATAGATGAAAGCTGATATTACTGTTCAGTTAGAGACGCTCAATCAAATCTGGAGGCCGTTTAAATTCGAGTAAACCTCTCGAAAACATTTTTAACCATAAAGTTTATGTTGGTGAGCTCATGACACACTCTCACACTAGTGGCGGTGAGGGTGAAAGCCCCCTGAGCTGCCCCCCAGCAAATTTAGCAAAGCAATTATGAGGACCCTTCCAAATAGTTTTGCCTTTCGCAGCTACGATTTAAACTCCAGATTATACGTTAGCAGCAAGAAGTGTCTGCATTCGTAATGTTTGAGTCTTCCTGCCGCTCCCTGGTGTGTCTCCTTCTGAATGAGATTGCCTCTCTAAGCTGGTTATGTGAAGCACACAGAGGGCTGCTCATCCAATCAGCAAACAACCTTGAAAATTCGAGCTCATTGGCCAGATGGGGTCACTGGAAGCACATTTTAAATTATTTAACACCCTCCAAGCATCTCGGGGCATTTCCTCACTGCACCTTCCTTTAAGTACTATGTAGTGCAAATGCTGCCCCCTAGTGGCATTTAGAGTATTTACACTCTGTGTTGTATAGCTCTGTAGAGCTGCCACGTAAATGGGCTGCTGAAGTGTGGATGGATTTTGTGGATATTCTGGATAGTTTTCTCGTTCCTAAGCTTGATCAGAAAGATTACTAAAGTATTAATAGTATGTTTTCATTGTCATTAACACACATGTTAAACTCCTAACCTTTTCCTGTTAAATGATTTCAAAAAATTGGTGCATTTTAAATAAACACTAGGCCTGAATCATTATACAAAAATGTTAAACTTGTGCTTGAATCACAATAATCTTAATTTAATAATCTTTAAAAATCTTTAATAACCTAAGGTTTATGGAAAGGTTTTCCTTCGCCTCTTGCAACTGAAAATAGTCTTCAAAGGAGGCTAAAATAAGAGGAGGAGAACAAAAGAGTCTGTACAACGCTGTATATTGGCAGCGCGTCCAGGTCTGCTGTTGGCAGCGCAAACATTGATTTTCTTTGTTTTGTGTCTGGGCTGTTGCATTATGAACTCAACTGAGACGTTTACTCAAAGGACTGTGGCCGGTAATAACCATGTATTCAACTGCTTTCAAGATATTTGTGATTATTTCTATTAAAGTACACAACTGTATTTCTAAAGATGTCATACCTTGTTGTGCACATAGTTCATAGTTCATGTTTCTGGCTTCATTGTGTGCCATCTGGCTCTCGGCTGGAGTTGATTAAACTGTTGATTAAAGGATGCAGTTAGCATGGAAGAAGTTCCGTCAGCTCAGCCGGGAGGGATTAGAGGGCGCGCTCGTTTATTGTAACAAACACGCGGTCATGCACATGTAGGAGCTGGTTAGGAGTGTCACTCTCCTTCGAAAAAAGTTAATATGAGGTCAGTGGAGTCGTTTTCAGCCAGGATTTGGATGTCAGCTGGAGTAAATCTCAACTAATGTTGACAGTTATACTGTAGCCGCTGATGAGAGAATATGAGGCATCTGAAGGATGAAGAAGACCAGCAATGACAATCACAAGGTCCGAGATGCTTCAGGTAACAGCAAAGGCCAACGAAGACTGTAAAGTCAAGAGCTGAAGTCTTTCAATGGTCATTTCCAGGCAGCAGAAAGCAGAAGAGAGCAGAGAGCCGTCTGCAGTTAGTGAACTACTCAGGAAACTCGGGAAAAATTTGCCTGGGAAGCAAATAAATGGAGAACTTGCATGAATGCAAAACAACATTCCACAATTTCCTGCCCATCAGATTCCCCATCAGCGGTGTTGCACTGGACACAGCCCAGTAAGCGATGTCACGCTCAAGAGCTCTCTCAGCAGCTCGGATGAAAAAACTGCAACGTTGTTTTTGCTCAAAGATGAAAAATATGTCTGCCTGAGAAAGCACAGCTGGTCTCTCACCGGGAGGAATGCTAAGTAGATTGGGGCACCGCAACTGTAGGGCAATTTTTCAGTTTCGGATCATATGAACTCAAACAGTTTGCTCATTCTGTAGTTCAGCTGAAATACCTGAGAGCTCTTTTAAATTCACAATAATATGTCCAGATGCCAATGCGACACAGGATATTTATAAATGGTGTGTAATATAGCAAGCAGAACCGAAACAGGCAAACCCAAACTGAGGTACCGTTAAAATTCTCTTCATTTTCAGAGATTAGAGGCACATACACAGGAGAGTGGGCGACTTTCAGAACTTCATAAATTCAGAACTCGTTCCTGTTGCAGGTTGGGCAAAATCGGGCAAGAGTTTGTGGCCATGACTCAGAAACTTCCATTCCTGGACAACGGGCACTGCACCGCGGCATCATCTCCCATTTCAGGCCACATCATGAGCACTGCACTCAGTCCACAAAGAAACCGTGTTGTCCCATGTGACCTCGCGGTCAGCGCCTAAGGAGCAGCAAAGTTCGTTAGAGCTGCGACGTTGGGCTGGGTTTTTGTTTACTCTGATTACAGAGAAGATGGTGGTACTGTTTGCAGGGTATCAGAGGGGGAAATGAATGCTTTCCCCCCGACAGCAGTCAGGTTTGAAAGTTATAGAACTGTCTACATGTGAATGTATAAACTGCACGCACACATTATGAGCCAGTCCTGCTGGGCAGAGGTAACCCGCAGACGAGAGACGAGAGAGAGTTTTCTTAGGATTAGCGCTGCAAAAATAGTTAATGGAGTAAGAGTTAATGATGTCATGCACACGAAAGGGTACATGAAATCACCTAATAGCTATGTAGTGAGCGTAGGCCTCATCTGAGCTCAGGCTGTCATACTATTAAAATCTTAAAGGTTAAGACAGTTAAGACTTTCCAAATTTTCTTGGGAGTGGGCTTCGAGTTTATCCGACAGACGAGGTCTTTCAGCACATCAAAGTGCTGCTGTGAGAGTCCAGCTATCCGATCTTTCCTTCACTGATTAATATTTGACCTTCAGTCTGAGCAGAGGAGCGCTCAAGTTGCCTTTTCTTTATGTGAATCTAGTGCATTTGTGTCCTCAGGACTTTCCAGGCAGCCACACTGACATCTAAATGTAGGTATTCATTCACAGTTAACTGTTGAGGGGGTTTATAATAGTATTTTAATTTCAGCATGTTTGGCAAGGTATCTGCTGGTACGTTACATTTTGTTTAAAAAAGGCACAGAGGACATGCAGATGCATTTATTGTGTCAGTAAATACCACACATTGGCTGTTTGTAACCGCAGAGAAAATTTGGCCACAACGCATATTTCTGGATGAAAGGTGCTTTTCTCAAACATCTGGCTGCGTCTCTGTCACACTCGCACAGCAGCTTCTCACACTTGTCCTTCAAGTCATCTGCAAGCACAGAAACACGTGTTAGTGCGAGTTAGTGCCTTCTTTCAACACAAAGACACTCTTCAACAAATATGCATTGTTGCTTTGGTGGTTTTCACTCTAACTTTGTCCAAACTGCAGTTGTTACTTGTAATGTTTGGATGTCAGTCCTACAGACAAAGTCCACCTTTAGTCATTTCACCTCCTGACGGTTCATTCGTCACACTTTCTCAGAAAATTAGAGGAATTTTGCAACTGAAGAGAAACACTGTTAATTTAAGAAATTAACAAATACAGATACACAGTTCTGATTGATAGAACAGTATCAGTTCTGATAGATATTTAATTTGGGATAAGGCCCAACTCACTGGTCAAATGCAGGGGTCAAAACCTCGAAACCAGTCCAATTCAAGCACTTATCCGAAAGGGTAAAGTGACAATACACAATACCAGAGAATACAACAATAAAAGGTTCAAAGGCAATAGGAACTTACTGAGAAAAAACAGGAACACACAACAAAGGGAGCACAAGAACTTATATTAAAAAAAAAAAAGGAAGCGAGAGATAACTGGACAAAACAGGAACATCACATTGAGGTAGGCAGAGAACACAACACAGGTGAAACACATTTAGGTGGAGAGAAAAACAAACCAAAGTCAAGACAAGACAGGACAAAAGGGAAATGAAAACAGGAGTGAACACTAAAAGCTTGACAGGAGAAATTACGAAACTCAACATCAGACAACAAAAACTGCAAACAAGTGCAGCACAAACATAACTAGGCACTACCCATGAAGTACTTTTTAAATCAAAATAGCTAGAGCGGATGACGTCGCTTCTTCATCCTTAACCAAAACCCTTAAATGACACGACTTACTGGCTAACTAATGGAACCAACTAACTCTCGATTCTGCAACTACCGACAGACTTGTACTGATTCTCACTGCTTTTTACACCTTTTACCTGTCAATAACAGTGATCCTCTCAATACGAAGCAATGGTGTGCTGCACTGGAAACTTTGGGTCCTGGCATTAATGTGGAGATTATTTTGATAAATACCACCTACCTTAAAATTATTCCAGACCAAGTTTGCCCCGTCATCACCACTGCGAGCATTGGGACCGACCCCCCCCACTAGCTGCTTAATTTGTGGACTGTGCCCTGCTAGACCTCAAATACTATGGAAGGGCTTAAGAAACATGTCAAGGAGCTCAGTGAGTGCTTGGACCTGGCCTGCAAATTCCCCAGATCCCCGTCAAATCCTGCAGACGGAACAGGGGGGCTGACCCCTCAACCCACAAGTCCCAAACTATCCTCCGCTAATGTTCCAATGTCATGTACCACAGGACACCCACAGAGGTCCTTTGTCCATTCTGTAGCAAGTCAGAGCTCTTCTGGTCGCATGACGAGCCAACTTAAATTGACAGAAAAAAATACATTTTTGATTCAAATGGGATCAAAAATGGTGTAATAACATTTATACTTTTAGCTGAAATAAGGTCCCAATGTGCGGTAATGGAAAGGGACGAACTTCCCCTCACTGCTGTTTTCATGGAACTCACTCTCAGGTTCACCCGTATCAGTGTGCTATACTGGTGAGCATCTTGTACTTATCAACAAGGGAGCAGCAAACGCACTTCGCTTGCTTTGAGCATTAAAGAAAGGAAATACCGCACTCAGCTGTCTTGTCCTCACACGTCCAGTGGTACTGGTCTGTTTTTGTTTGGCAGCCAAGGTGCTCGGCATCTCCATAACAGCAGTCATGTCTGTGGCAACACCTACACACAGAAAGATTAACAACGTGATAAGTGTTATGACTTTGAAGGCTGAACTCTGGGCGAGACAAACCAGGCTCCGGAGAAATGTAGGTGGATAGTTACAGCCTAGTGGTTTGAACCGCACCACGGCTATTTTAAAGGCAGGGCAAAGTCCCCGCGTCACTTTTCACAAAAGATAATTAGCAGTTAACTGGTTCGACCGGGTTTGATGTCTTGTGGTGAAGTTGCAAAAGAAGGAGGCGGCAGTTAGGATTTGCGTGTGGAATTTTGGGTACCAATTGGACCATGGGTCTGCTTAATTTTGGACAGCACCCGCTCCTTCCACCCCATCCCTCCCAGCATTTGTGGTTCATTCAGAAATGGAAACTGTATGGACTCGAGCAGGAAGTGTGATGCCTGGGGGGGATACAAAGGCATCGACGAGGAGGATATTATGTGTACACACCATCCGAGGAGCAGAGGGTTGAACGCGCACGGTTAATTACAACGTTTGCGTCTCATAATCCATAGGTGGACCATATAGAGAAAGTCGACCGAAGGTTTACATTGTGGTACACATCAGGTGCCCAGCTATTATACAAACGGACCCGACAGGGTTGTATTTCATTTTTCAGCTTCTAAAGCTCACCAGTCTGCCCTGTCTCTGGGCCAGCCTTGACCACCCAGTCCGCAGTAGCATCCATACATCACGTAAGCCAAAGCAGATCTCCCCGTGCTGCATTTGATGGCTCCTGCCAACTCCAGTAACCCTCTCTTTTGCCGCAAAGCCCCGCGTGTTGCGGCCGAGGCCACGACCACTGCAAGGAGAAGTACAAAACAAAAGAGGAGGACTCGTCTAAACCGTCAGCTTCTTCGTGTCCAAACACATTGTTTTTATTGTGAGGTTTTTATTGTATTGCGCAGTAACATGAACACTTCTGTCTCCCTGACGCAAGCAGAAAGTCCTGCCTTAAATCTTACACATCTTAATAATGAAGGTTTAATGATCAGTTTGAAGGCTTTGGAGATGTGTTTGTCACTGTGCACGATTGTATAATTGTGGGTAGAAAAACACCTCTCAGCATTTTGTAAAATGATCATACAGTTGCATCAACACGTTTGCAAGTGTCTGAACATTAAAACCGTCATGAAGGAAGGATTCACCGCAGGACTGATGTGTTAGTCTGCAATAGTTTTAAGTAACAAACTACAATCTTAGTGTATTAAAATTGCTACAGAATCTGAGAAATTTGGAAAAGTACATGCACATTTTAGACACATGGCTGTTTCAGTATAGCAGCAAAGAGAAGTCAGAGGACTGACTTTACATTCCCCGCAGCTCCCAGCTGAAAGCTACACACACTCCGGAGACCTCATCCAAGTTCGGACTTGAAACAGTGGAAAAGTTGATACACATTCACTTAATCCTTGTGCATACTGTATGTGAACACAAGTACCCCCACCTCTTGAGGCTGCTCCCTGCTCAGACCCTCCTTCTCTTAAAAAAAAAAAATCTTTTTGGTGACTAATGTCCTTACCTGATAACAGGAGAAGTATCCGGTAAGACGCAGTCATGGCGTGCAACAGGCGGCTGCACTCCACACACACATTCTGCAAGTGTGGTGATTGAGAGGAGTGCTTTTTTTAGATGCTGCTTAAATAATCTCCTGGGTATCACCATTGGCCAGAGGCTTTTGTTAGTCAGTACGCCCCCTAGAGTACACAACCTGTAGCTATTTTGTTTTTTTTCTCACAGTGTCTTGGACCGTTTCTGTTTCGATTGGTTAAAAGGGAATCATTCTGTGAGGATCTAATGTTGATAAAGAAAAACACAGACATTTTGATATTCAGGACTAAGGATCCAGGGCTGTTTTTTCCTTCATAAGCACATCTTAAGTTATTGTAAACAGCCCAATTTGAGGCTGCTCACTGCACACATACTTTGTAGATTATAGTAATTATACGCTTCTAGCAGACCTGCAGTTTTTCCTCTAACTTTTGCCTCCCATCCATCTTCCTCCTCGCTCAAATAAACATGTCGCTGGGGTGAACAGAACAGACCTTCTCACATTAAGACAAAACATTCAAGCATACTGCAGCTGTTATTATTGTCAGCGTGATTTACCGAGCAGCACTCCAAGTGTCAAAGTTTAACAACTCAGATTGCTTATCTGACAAATTGCACACCTTATATGAATTGTGTCATATCGCCACATTACATCTATTTATCACTTTTATGGGGGGTATATTTTCCAGCTCTGACACACTGGACTCTATTATCATTCATAATGGTGTAAAGTCAGGCAGCTAAATGACAAAAGACATGGCTCTGGGTTGAGATAACAGGGGCCATATTCACACCAGGGTTTTTTTGTGATTCAGTTCTTTGGCGATGCTTCTGCTCGGTGAGATAAGCACATCCTCCTGGCAGTTATTTTAGCTGCTGGGATGAAAGGAGCCGGATCCCTTGAGCCCGGATATCTGATTATTTTTGCTCTGCGGCTCCATTGCCATAAAGCATTCAGAACATTTAGATCAAATAGCTGAGCACACCTGACTGAAAATCTTTACGCCAACATGAGGCCTGAATAAGCTGCTAAATGTGTAATTAACTGAGCAGACAGCTAGATCCCTCTGTATGGCATTTATTACCAGCATCCTTTAAATTAGCCTCCTCGAAAGGATGAGGAAATATGCAAATGAGAGCTTTACATGAAAAAGCAATCCAAAAGAGCAGGCTTAGCTCCAGCCTGATGATAATACCCCTCAGATCCAGCACTGACTGGATCTGACTCAAACTCTGCACTTTGTTTTAATTATGGTTTTGACATTGCATGCACGACTTATGAAAATAAGGCATGCAACTAGGTTCTTTTGACCTTATAATCTATCAAATTGAATGCAAAAGAAGCAAGAAAATGTAGAACATCCATACTTGAAAGTCATCTGAAGCTGATTGTTGGGTGTCCTGTAGCCTTTTAGTCCATATTTCCACCTTGAGAGGAGTGCGTTATATGACAGGATGGCAGTGTTGATAAGTTCAGAGAGGAAACAATCAGGAAATTCACTGTCACAGAAGGATTTTGAGAAATGAGAGTGGAGAGTGAGTGGGTTTTTTAATATTTCAAACTTAATTTTCTGAGCCGTTATGTCGAGCCTATTCACAGATTTTGGTTGATGGGACGGAAACAGGATGTCTTGGCATTGTGCAGCAAAATGCATGAAGGATCAACAAAGTTAATTCTCTTCTGTGTGGATTTTCAGGTTCGCCAAGAGTGCAGCAATGTGTGCAATTCTTAAGATGTGAATATGAATTATTTTCATAATTTTATTCATTATCTCCTAAACACTCAATACCGATGACACATTAAGTGATTTGTTTCTTGATGTATATGCGCACCGTCATTTGTCTGAAGAAAGACATTTATTGTATTAGTGCATCTACAAAAATTTGAATATTGTGATTTTTCATCACTTATTTAAGGAAGTGACTATGTATTCTGTACTTGCTACATAAAAAAACAAAAAAACAATTTGCGTCACGCATTTTACTATTCCATTCCTAATAATCATGACCCACAATTAAACAAAAAAAATATCTCAAAATAGTAGAATATTTCGCTGTAGCAGTATGAGTCATAATCATCAAAAATAAAATAAGAATTGCCTCAAACACTTTATTCCGCGTGTACTGAATATAGAATACATGAAAGTTTAACTTGATAAATTTAAATATTAATATGAAAGAAAAAACTTCTCTTTCAGATGCAATAGCATACTCACTTGTCAGTCTGCGTGCAAATAATAAAGCAAATAATGTGGCTTAAGGAGACATTTGATCCACAGTCAACAAACAAGAAAATCATCTACGTTTACAAAACAAAATCAATGAAACAGTTGTGTATCAAGTAAACCTTATGTATAAAAAAATGTTAAATTATAAGATATTACTTTTGCTTTTATCATTAAATAGAATATGATTTTTAACGTGGAAAGGCTGCCATTTCCTGTCAGTTGCTAAAGAGGGCAGCACTGTATTGCGCTCGGCGTTCACTACACCTCAGGCCTCAGAAGAAGAAGAAGCAAAAGGCGGCCTACAGCGATATAGCACATCTAGCTAAGTTATTTTAGCTATAACGGATAAAACGCTTCCCTTCCTTATAGGCAACCGACGTAAGGCTTGTTTGGATTAAGGATCCATTCATGTAAGTTAGCAGAGCAGCAACCGTTTAATTATTTGTGTAATGTTGCCAACTCTCAGCCAGGAGCTAAACGCGTAGCGCTCGCTATTGTTTGCGTTGGGGAACTAACTTGGACATGCCTATGCTTTGTTAGGTTCAGTCCACTTCCGAGAAACTTAGTCGGTTAATGTCGTGTAAGATCGTACTGTCAGCGTGTTTCCAGCGCAGTAGAAGTCTTTCCGTTTAAGAGCATGTACGTGTCGGCAGTGTTGAAACTATCTGAGCTCCATACTGATGAGCTTTGCCAGCGAGATGTTGCGCGAGTCTACACCCGCTGGTCCCAAGCCGCGGGTGACACACGTGCGCTAAAAGTCATGCATCCATTATCGGACACCTCCCCGTACCAACTGCTCTTTCACCCCTAAAACTCCATCCAAGGGACGTTTTCCTGCCTCTTTGGAGGCTGTGAGATTGACACCACTGTTTGGGGATGAAAGCTGCCGTACACAACAATTTTGGCTAGTATAAAGGCAGCTGTCACTGCTGACGCACCCGTCCAAAGACAACAACATCACAATTTCCCTGACTCATGAGTTGTAACCCAGATCCTGATAAGCAGCTAGCTGGGAAAGTGCAAAATAAAACCGAATGTTAACTTAATCTGTGAATGTTAATACCTATGATGGGCAGGACGGGCAGCTTGGCGTGACACTTTTACGCGTTATGACTGCAATCCTTCTAATCAAAACATAACACCAAAAAAGACTGGAAAAGTCTTCAGATGCTCCATAGGAACTACTGGGGCACCTTATTTAGATGCTGTTCCGTCTTATCTTGTTAAATACAAGAATATAATAGAAATACGACAAAGAGCTGTACTGTCTAGATGATGTCCGACAACGGACGTCCTGCTTTCAGATACTCTGATTAAACATGTTCACCGGACTAGTTAATATTATTCCACAGATTCTGCTTAGTGTATTAAGTGATCATGCGTCACAGCGAACAACTCGTCTGTTTACGTCGTCAGCTCGCAAAACCACAAACATGTTAAGTCTTTTTTTTTTCCCGGAACAACTCGTGTGTCGTCATTACTAAACACGGAAGACAGTCAGGACAGAGCTCATGGGGATTTCATGTAAATCTGAAGAATGAGCATATGATCTTTCAGTCAACCACTTTGACAACCTGCTGATGGTGATTGCTGCTGGACTTTAAGGTGTTTTGAGCTTGGCTTTGTGGGTGTTTTCGCCAGTGAATGTACGGTGTCATCATTTCAGGTGCAGTCCGAGTAGTGGACATTAAAACAGGCAAACATGTCCGGAGCGTGCCAAGACAGGAGGAGTCGTTGGCAGGAGATACAGAAGGGCCTACAATTCATCCAGTAAGTGTTACTGGTTATGATCGCGGGCATCTTCCAGTCTTTGATTATTGTAGGGGATAATTGAAACATCAGCTTGGATTTCCAGAGATGTGCACAGCTACAGGTGCACGTCTGCTCCTGCTGCCTGAGTTTGTGTGTCCATTTTGAGGAAAAGGCTCAGGTGCCTCTGTAAACTTCATGATTTAAAAAAAATGATTTTTCATCCGATTTACTGTTTTTAATGTGGGATGTGTTTTTCTCATTTGAGCTGAGATTTAGTATTAGTGTATCACCAGGATACCCACATATCCTCGTAGTGCAGTGCCAGAAAAATAAATTGTGGTGCTTTTATGACAGGCCCTTTTACTGGTGAAACAAATGTGATACTAAAGTAGTAAACTGCATGTTATCTGAAACTGATGCCAATTCAGTTTGCCTTATTATATGAGGAAATACTTCAGTGTCAGTTTTGATATTCCAACTGAAACATTTAAGACTAATAACTGACGCTCATCTAAATGGAAGCAGCAGGTTTAAAGACTTTAAGATTTAACATTTAACATTTTTCTCCTGAGTTTTTAAACATATCAAGTTTGTATGTTTTCTCACCTGGTACTCCAACATCAAGAAAGCTTTTGAGGTTGTTTTCATCATTAGTTACCTTTTATTATCCATTATTATTATTATTATTCTGCACGATTTTGGCAGGCTTCTCCTTTTTCATCTTTTCACCTCTTGAAACCATATTGTCAAAATGTTCAGCCCTTTAAGGGGATTATAGTGCTGTGTTTTGCTCATTTCTACATTTTTAACTTGTATACTTGAGCTTTTTGGGGGATTTATTTAATACTTAATTTTGTCTCCTATGGCACTGCTGTGACCTGTAAATTTCTTTGATGATAGGTAAAGCCTTTTATGTAACATGAAAGACATTAAAGACATAAATAATGATTTCACCCTTTAGTGTAAGTATATTGCTGTTCAGCTAACCTACTGGCATTGTTGCGCGTCAACTTGCGTTGTAGCTCATGACTTTTCTAGTTCTTCATTTCATGTTTCTGCAAGTCAACAAATGCTTTCGGCAGTATTATTCCAGCAACCAGCATCCACAAGCATTTTGGCCAGGAAATGCAATTTTTCTAATTCCAGTCTGAAAAGGTGCTCAGTTTGTCTAAATTAGGGTTTGATGCCAAAAGCCTTAAAATTTGTTTATTTAAATACCATAAAGAAGTTGAACCATAAAGAAGTTGAAGCAGAAACCAACACAAACAGATCACAAATTTTTTATTGTGGCATTTAATCGCACAATCTTGGAAGCAGGTTTTGTGATATGTGTTATAATTTAACAGCATATCTACTGTATGTAGTAAATATTAACTGAAATTTGCTCAGTTTTAGAGATAGAAAGTGAAATATAGCAAGTGTGTGAACTTTCAGGATGAGTATTTGCTGCGAGTGTGCTGATTTTATCTAGAGATATAGGGATATAGATCTAGAGTTATTTGCATTCTGAGACCAATTTTGTCAGAAACTGCCCACACAGCAACCTATCAAATTACCCCCACACACACACCTTCCGCTCTGGATGTTCCTGTCTTTTTAGATCTCTTACCAATCCCAGAACAAAATGTACAGTATCACCAGAAGTGCTATATTTATTAATTGATAAAAATGAAATTGATTATTGTCAATTAAAATAAAGAAATGAGGAAGCTGCTCCATTTAATTTAGGAAAATATAAATAAATATAATAAAAAAAGAATGAAATGTGTAGGATGAATTGAGACAACAATTTGGAGATTAATAAAGCCTGAATGCTACTAAAATTCTTACTTAAATTTGTTTGCTTGTTTTGTAACCTGACATTTTTTTTTTTTTTTTTCCTATTTTTAGATCAACTCTTCCATTTCCAGGAAGTCAAGAGCAGTATGAGGTAAATTATATCAATGTCAATGTGTTTTCCAGCTGCTCTCTGCTATCAACAGTTGTACTGTATTGAGTTCAACTGATTGTGGGGCAATAAGAGGGTCACATAAAAGGCAACCTTTAATTCTCTCTTTCCAAAATAAAGATGCCTTAATGAAAGAACAAACCAACTGCACTCTGTATTTTATTGATGTGGTTCTTTTGCATCCTCAGGTGTTCATTAAGGATCTTGTGTGGAATCTTTTTGGAGAAGGAAACGACGTGTTTAAAGAAGGGGAGTGGACAAAATCCATTGAGATGTATACAGAAGCCTTGAGTATAGCAGAGTATGCAGACTCCGAAGAAATCTGTATTCCAAAAGATTTACTTGAAAAACTGTATGCAAATCGAGCTGCCGCATACTTAAATATTATTCCGGTAAGTAGGGGGTGACTGTCACACTTGATTCTCTCTGCATTTTCACTTTGAGACCCACAAACAGCTCACACGTGTGGTCACATCTGGTTCAGGTAGAGCCTTCACGTAAAGTAAATATTAGTCTGTTTTAAAATAGTTAGCTGTTTTTTCATGCCACTCCGTTCTGCACTTTTCAAAGTTCATGTCATGAATTACCTAGAACAATTTTCATGAAAACCTCCTGTTAAATTCAGTGAACCCTGCAAAATCCTTTTAGCTGCACTCCAAGCTTGATCTTCACTTTATGAAGTTTTGATCTTGGAGTAAAATGTTCTCATTTTTGTGATTCTTGTATTCCAAGTCTCAGCAATGCTTATTTTCACACTGTATTGGCTTGAAATTTGTGCCGAAATTTGTGTTATTACATGAAAAAATATTATTTATGCAAAGAATATATTTCAATTTTCACTTCTATAAACAAATTTAGATTCTGTGTAGTATAAATTATTAACAATCACATATAAAAGGACCCAATGAGCTAATTGACATCTTGTCCTGCATTAAAAAATCAATTGCCAAAAATCTTCCTTAATATAGATTAGAAGTTAATTGAAAAACCCAGATATATCCTGACTGTATATATTAAGGATTGCTTAAATTTTTTGAGTCATCTATATGGTAAACTGTTAAAACTATTTTAGATTTTTAAAATAATATTAGATTACCTTGGTGTTTCTCCTGGTGGCAGTAGGTCAGAATCTTTTCCACTACAGTAAAACAAAAACAAATGAAGAGACTCTTGCGAATAAACAGCCAGAGTACGATATAAAACGAATTATAAAAATTGCAGTTTTATTTCTAGCAGCAGTGTTGTAGTCTAGGGTGTATGCAGCTAGACAGTGACTTACTTCATTTGACATCATTCAGGAATGTCCTGCAAGCTTTTTTTCCTAGGTTGTCACAGGAATGGGTAGAGTGGGTCATGCTGTGAGTCATGCCTTTGGCATCCTTTTAACAAAGTAACACATCCATGGCAAAACAGTGAACTCTTTGTAATCGCAGGGCCTTTTAAATAATGTTAATAACGTGCAAGGACTCGCCTCGGACAAAAGGATTTACTAATTACTGTTGAACTTGTACACCACTTATATTTAACCTCCATGTATATTGTGGTGATAAATCCCTAGATAGTATGATAAATTGCTTTGTTTTGCCACATTTTACATCATTTCTCAGCTGAGATACAAGCGGCCGATATGAGCTTCCTTCGCAGGGTGGCTGGGCTCAGCCTTAGAGATAGGGTGAGGAGCTCGGACATCCGGGAGGAGCTCAGAGTAGAGCCGCTGCTCCTCCGCGTTGAGAGGAGCTAGTTGAGGTGGTTCGGGCATCTGGTCAGGATGCCTCCTGGACGTCTCCCTGGGGAGGTGTTTCGGGCATGCCCATCCGGGAGGAGACCCCGGGGCAGACCAAGGACACGCTGGAGAGATTATATCTCTCGGCTAGCTCGGGAACGTCTTGGTGTCCCCCCGGAGGAGTTGGTGGAAGTGGCCGGGGAGAGGAGCGTCTGGATCTCCCTGCTCAGGCTGTTGCCCCTGCGACCCGGACCCCGGATAAGCGGCAGAAAACGAAACGAAACGAGCTGCCGCTTTGTGTGTGTGTGTCTTTCTAACTCGGGGTCGTATTGTTTTTTTTTCTTAGGGACTGTATGACCAGGCGTTAGAAGACTGTGAAAAAGCTCTCCAGCTTAATGAAGGGAACTACAAAGCTCTTTACAGAAAAGCAAAATCCTTGAAGGAGATGGGGAGGCATCAAGAGGCCTATGAGGCTGTTGCCAAATGCTCTCTTGTAGTGCCTCAGGTAGGAAGTAACATTTTTATGTATATGGCTATTAGACATTAGGACGTCCTCTCACTTTTTAATTAAATAGTTGTGATGCATCCCAGCCTGTAGTAGGGTCATGATGTTCGTGCATTTGCTAGATTTGAAGATCAGCTCCACATTAACATCTGGCCTTGACTGTCCAAAACCTTAATTTGAATTTTAAACAGATGCAGGCCAAACTTTGGTGTCGTTAGAAGTCACATTTGTGTAAGAAGATCTCATGAGGTTGAGTAGCTCTACTTTGAGAAATAATAAAGCTCACAGCTCCATCACACTGCATCACTGTCCAACAATGTTGCGTAACACTGTACATGCAGAGGACCATCAGTCTGGATACGCTGTGGCAGGAGAGTTCATAGGAGGATTTCGACAACAGCACTTTTAATTCTTAAAGCCAGTTTCAGAAGATATATGTATAAAACAGAATCTTTGTTTACTGAAAGAATGTCAGAGAAGAATTGTTTACTGTCTGTGAGTATAATTCCAAAATATACCATTTAATGCATTCTCTACGGTTAAAGAATGCTCAAAGATTATAGGCACTGACTGTGGCGTGTGTTTGAATACATGCTGTTTTGTTGTGTACCCAGGATCCCAGTGTCACACAACTGACTCAGGACCTTGCCAAACTTTTGGGACTTAAAATCCGTAAAGCTTATGTGAGGAGTAAGGTATGAGTGTCACTCCTGATGTTTGGCATTGAATTAAAGACATCTAATGTTATGGTGAATTTCATCACACATTGGGAACTATGCTTTAAAAAATAATATATCTACTAGCATAATAGATATCTATAAAATATCTATTCTGCTAAGTTGTAATTTAATTACAATGCTGTTTTTTTTTTTTTTTTTTTCACCATTTTAACAGCCGGCCTTGAATGTTTTGCGAGGATCAAGTTATCAAGATGCATCATGTGAAAAGGCAAGCAAGAGCTTTTCCTCAACATAATCTAAAACCTGTATCCATTCTCCGCTGACAAGTACATTGTTGATCACATTTCTTCTGCATTTGTTCAGTTTCCCCATGGCTCGTCTTCAGTTGAAGACATAGAAATTGGTAAGTTGATCCAGCTTTGAATTGACAATTCAAGGATCAGAACAAGAGAAAGTCACCCTGTCTTTCCTGTGTGTTAGATGTACCTCGGCTGACCCAGGATGGTATCATGGCTGCAGTCCCAGCTCCAATCCAGGCTCCAGTGGCAGTTCACTCACCTCTCAATGAAGCAGTGGTGGATGAACTTCCTCCCACCAACAGTATCTCTTCCGTGACCCCGTCTGAGCCACCAGGCTTCGAGTCTGTTCCGCTCCTCCCGTCTGTACCCACCTCAGTCCCTCTTCCCGTGCCCACGTTTGTCAACGGATGCAGGACCAGTAAGCATTGCCCGATGCTTCAGACCAGTCAAGATTTTGACACGGACATCATCGGGGATGACTTAGATGATTTACTGGACCAAGCAGGGCCTGAATCAGCCATGGTTGGTGTGCATTTGTTGTCTCCTGGCATCAGAATTAGCAAGCATTAAATCAAAACATACAATAAAAGTGATATAAACAGATTGATTACCGTGGGAATGAAAGAATTAAATGTCATTATTCACAATTACATTATCGTAACAATTTATATGTACTGATAAAGGTATCAAGAGTCTGGAAATGTTTTGGTCTAGGTAATTTGAAAGCTCTTAAATTTGTATCTTAAGAACTGTGTGAGCCCCACTTAATGACTGAAGTGACATTAATGAAAATGTCTATGTGAGCGGACGCGTTACTTTTCCTTGTCTCTTCCTTCAGAGTATACCCACAGTGAAGGGGCCTCTTCCGTTGCCGACCAGTATTGCGTCGGGCAGTTCCATGTCGAGTCCATTCCCGATGCCATCTCACATCAGCCCATTTCTCCACAACAGTACCCAACAGTGCACCGTCACGCTGCCCCCGCTCTATCATAAATCAGGGTCAAATGCGTATTTTGGTATGGACACTTTTGATACCCTCCCCCCACCACTGGACTCCCTGGACAGTTTAACGATAACAGACTTTAAGACAGGTATGCTGCGTTGTTACTTGGCTTGCATAATCAGGGGCTAATATTGGGCATTAATATTGTACATGTTAAACATAATGTCAGATGACTAATACTTTCATTTTATAATTTCAGATTATGCTCCAAATCCCTTCATTACGCAGGTAATTTTTGATGTGTCAGCAGATTTTGCCAACGTTGACTCCATTACAGGCTTAAATTTTGTCTGATTTCCTGTTGTTTAACAGCTGAACAATAATGACGCCCCAATGGGAATGGCTGTGGGTATGCCGGAAGTGAAGGGTCTTTCTGCTGCTGTGGATTTAGCCAAGAACCCCCTGGCCGAAACGCACGAATTCAAACAAGCATGCTTGTTGTGCTACGTCAAAACTGGTGAGTGACTCTTGAAGGTCAGCGTCTCTATAGTTTGGTGTGACGTTTTTAGAACCCAGGATGAACTGTTCAGATTTTATTAAAAATAGTTTTAGTCCCAGGAATTCACACGCTAATTTGAGAACAATCAATGACTAACAGGCTAATGAAACTGAATTAATCACATTTTATATTCAAAAGGTCAGCTTCAGAGCCACATCATAATAATATGCAGACTAGAGCTGAATATTTAAATTGTCGATTAATCTGCTGATTATTTAACATATAGATTGTCAAAAAATAGTGAAAGATGCTCATTACATTTTTTTTCAGAGCCCAAAGTGACATCTTCAAATTGCTTCTTTACCAATAGTTAAAATTACTGTCAGAAATGACAATGAAAAGCAGCAAATTTAAGAAGCTGGAACCAACAGATGTTTAATAATTTTGTTCAAAACAAGACTGAAACAATTATTCCATTATGAAACTAGCTGTCGATTAATTTTTTTTTAATAGAGTAGTTGATTCATTGCACAAGGTAGTAATTTTGGTTTTAATACATTTTATCTGGATTGCATTTTATGTCCACAGGGCCTGGTGTGTTAGATTACACATTTCACACGGAGGAGCATAAATGCAAAAAGGACGCTTTGCTTGGAAGAATAAAACATTCACAAGATAAAACATGGAAGCTTATTCGGCCCAGACCAACAAAAACCCAATATGTTGGACCTTATTACATTTGCAAAGGTAACATTTATGAACATTCTCTTGCCCAGAATTCATAGCATTTGCTCTTATGTTTATTTACAGTTAGGTCCAGAAGTATTTGGACAGTGAGTTTTTTTTTTTTATCATTTTGCCTCCATACACCACCACAATGGATTTGAAATGAAAACAATCAAGATGTGATTGAACTGCAGACTTTCAGCTTTAATATAAGAGGTTTTACAAAAATATAACATTTACTGTTTAGGATTTAAAGCCATTTTATGCAGAGTAACTCCATTTTCAGTGCTCCAAAGTATTTAGACAAACTAATATAATTATAAACATATTTTTTTTATTACTTGGATGAGAACTCTTTGCAGTCAATGACTTCCTGAGTCTGGAGCCCATGGACATCATCAAATTCTGAGTTTCCTCCCAGAAGATGCCTTGCCAGATCTTCACTGCAGCCACCTTCAGTTGTTGCTTGTTTGTGGGTCTTCCTTCAGTACCTGAAAAGCTGCTGTAAGGGATTGAGATCTGGTGACTGACTCGACCATTGAAGAATATTCCATTTCTTTGCCTTCAAAAAGTCTTGAGCTGCTTTTGCAGTATGTTTAAGATTGTTGTCCATCTGCACTGTGAAGTGCCGTCCTATCAGTTTTTTTAAGCATTCTATACACCTCAGAATTCATCTTGCTACTTCTGTCAGCAGTCACATCATAAACAGCAGTGTGTCCATTCCATTGGCATCAATACATGCCCATGTTATAACACTGCCACCACCATTTTCATTCGTGAGCTGTTTCTATCATTCACCATACTTTTCTCTTACCATCATTCTGATACAAGTTTATCATGGTTTCATCCGTCCAAAGAATCTGATTCCAGAACTTAAGAGGCTTTTTTAGATGTTTAGGTGTCTATTCTGGCCTTCCTGTTCTTGAATGTTACCAGTGCTTTGCACCTTATTGTAAACCCTCTGTATTTACATTCATGAAGGTGTCTCTTGATTGTAGACTTTGACAATGATAGATCTACCTTCATCAGAGTATTCTTGACTTGTCTCAATGTTGTGAATTGTTTTTCGTCACCAAGGAAAGGATTCCGCAATCAACCACTTTAGTGGCCGTATTTTCGTAAAACCTCTTAAATTAAAGCTGAAAGTCTGCACTTCGATCACATCTTGATTGTTTTATTTCAAATCCATTGTGGTGGTGTAGGATAGAAACTGTATCATTATCCAAATACTTTTGGACTTAACTTTATTCATATCAACATTTACTTTTTTTTTTATTATTTACAAATCAACACTTATTTTAAGTGGACCTTTTAATGTGAGATCAGTTTGTAGGCTTTTTTTTAAATGCGTGTTTAATTTTTTACCATTGCTCTTTTCTTTGTAATTTCTGCATGGCATGTATTCCCCTACCTAATGTTTTATTACACATGAACGTTCATGTTATTTGTTGATCGTTTGTTCAGAGACCAGTTGATATCAAATGTTATCTGTGATGTTTCAGAGGTGGCTGTGGGGAAGGAGTGCTTGTACCCTGGTCACTGCACATTTGCATACTGCCAGGAAGAGATTGACGTTTGGACTCTTGAGCGTAAAGGTTTTATCTCCAGAGAGCTCCTCTTCGACCCCTATGGGCCCAACTCTAACATCCGGTTGACTGTCCCTAAGATCTTACAAGAGCATCATGGCATATTCATGTTTCTCTGTGGAGTGAGTACTTATTTGGATTCTTATTTCCGAACTAGCGTGACCTTTGTAACTGCAGTGGTGATGCTGTCAGTGACACTGGATGACAGCAATAATGCTTGATTCCATTGTGAGGAATCTCTCATTGTAAATTGATGTTTACCACAGATAAGATATTTCTCACAAAAAAAAAAACAATTTTCTGCTGAGAAGACAACAGATGGTTGCTCTTTGTGAGAGCTGCTGTTAGTTTATCCAGAGCAGATTTGAAAAATGAGGCCATTAAATGCAAACATGTTTATGGTATGAATGGCATGTAAGGAGATTCACTGTCCTTTGTTATCAGAGCTTCATCATTCACCTCTGTGTCATAGTTTATATTTTGGTACTTATTGATAACCAGCAAACTTGGATCGTATTTTGGTGGGAATTTGAAGGGTTTTTTTTTTATTTTTTTATAGAAATTGTCCATGTCTGATATGTTCCTACCTTTTGAAATACTCGTCTGTGGTGATCGGTTTTTGCTGTAAATCAATAGAGTGGAAAGTAGGTGGTACAGGCGAGTAGGAAGCAGCTACACTGCGGAACGACTTTGCCACATGCCCACTGGGAACTCTCCAGACAGCGACCTGCTCTGTTCATGCAGGACTTTGTGCTCATTGGCACACATGGCTCCTCTGGGAAATTTCAGGGTAGCAGTGCAAGCGTGAAAGCAGCTTTGGAGTGGATTTATTATTTTTTTTTTTTTTGGATGGGCTGCTGTTGGGTGACATTCCTTTTTTAGAAATCAGTTCCCGTCACTGCTGTAGTAAATCTCTTGTGTTATTACACAATGTAGAAATGTTCCAAATGAATTTTATTTAATTATGCAGGTGTGCTTTGACCACAAACCCAGAATAATCAGCAAAACAAACAAAGATGACCCTTCGCTTTGCTCTCATCCAGTGACAAAACACGCCTTTGAGGATCATAAGTGAGTCATTTCACACTGTCACAGCTCTGACACCAATCTTTTGCTTTATAAATATGCAATTTAAATAATCTAGGAAAGCCAACTATACCTTATGCAAACATGTGATGGACTGAGATGAGTAAACGAGAGCAGGACCATTGATTCTATCCTGCTTGTGTTTATAGGTGCCTGGTTCACATTTTGAAGGAGAATACAGTCCGTTATTCCAAAATCAGACCCTTGAGTCCTCAGTGCCAGCTAGATCTCTGTCGTCATGAAGTCCGCTACGGCTGCGTGAGGGAAGATGACTGCTTTTACGCCCACAGCCTTATTGAGCTGAAGGTGTGGATGATGCAGCACGAGCCTGGTAAAACTGCCTTCTAAAATACATTCTAAACGTCAGCTAGAATGACCTTTGTAGCATTTTCACCGCGGAACGTCATACTTTTATTTTTGAAGGTATCACTCATGAAGGTATTGTCCAAGAGTCAAAGAAGTTCTGGAATTCCAGTGCTTCATTGCAGGGAGTGCAGGTAAGACTGTTCCTTCATTTCTCGTGTGTATTGCTCACTGCCAGCAGTTTATAGCTCCAACTTAAATAATATGTACAGTATGTTGTCAGTAACAACACTAGTTAAGCATTAATCATGCCTGCTGACTGGGCAACACGGAGTTACAGTTATGTCCAGAATTATTTGGACAATGACACAGTTTTTATCATTTTGCCTCTACACACCACCACAGTGGATGTGAAGTGAAGAGTCAGGATGTAATCACAGTGCCGACTTTCAGCTTGAATATCACAGGTTTCACCAAAATATGGTTTCTACCGTTTAGGATTTGCAGACATCTTATGACGAGTACCTCCAATTTCACGGGCTCAAAAGTATTCAGAAAACTGACTGAAAAGCAGTTTCTCTGTTACTTTAAGACAAATGAATCTGATTTTCAAGTTGATTGTAGGTGTTGAATTAGGAATAAGAAATCCAAGGAGATGCAAGTGAGGGAGGCCATCATTAGGCTGTAAAACAGAAACAGAAATCTATGATACAGACAGCAGAAACTTTAGGAGTGGTGAAATCAACAATTTGGTATATTTTTAAAAAAAGAATGCACGGGTAAGCTCAACATCAAAAGTCCTGGAAAACCACAAAAGACAACTGAGGTGGATCATCGCAGAATTCTTTCATTGGTGAATAAAAACCCTTCACTACATAGGGACAAATCAAGAATATTCTGGAGATGGGCTATCATTGATAAAGTCTAAATCAAGACACCTTCATGAATGTAAATACAGAGGGTTTACAATAAGGTGAAAACCACTGGTAATATTCAAGAACAGGAAGGCCAGATTATACTTTGCCAGAAAACATCTAAAAAAGCTTCCCAAGTTCATGAACCAGATTCTTCTGATGAATTAAAACATGATAAACTTATATGAGAATGATGGAAATGGAAAAGTCTGGAGAAAGAAAGGAACAGCTCATGAAAGCACCACATCGTGTGGGGGCCAGTGTCATGACACGGGCATCTATGGCTGCCAAAGGGACGGGCTCACTGCTGTTTATTTATGATGTGACTGCTGACTGAAGTATCAGGATGAATTCTGAAGTGTATAGGGTTATACTCTCTGCTCACAGTCAGTCAAACGCTACAGAATTGATAAGACGGTGCTTCTCAGTACAGATGGATAATGACCCTCAACATACTGTAAAAGCAACTCAAGACTTTTTAAAGGCAAAGAAATTGATTATTCTTCAATAGCCAAGTCAGTTACCTGATCTCTACAAAACAGAGCTGCTTTTCAGTTACTGAAGACAAACCGACCCCCAAACAAGTAGCAACTGAGGGTTCAGGTCGTCACTGACTGCAAAAGGATTTTCATCTTAATATTGAAAGCTGATTATAATTACAGTTATGTTAGTTTGTCCAAATACTTTTGAGGGTCTGAAAACGGAAGTACTCTGTGTAAAATGGCTGTAATTCTTGAACGGTAAATGCCTTTGTTTTTTTTGTTGTGTTTTTTTTCGTGAAACCTTGAATCCACTGTGGTGGTGTATAGAGGCAAAATGATAAAAACTGTCACTGTCCAATAACTTCTGGACCGAAACTGTATATTCCACTTTGCATGGATTAAAACTAATTTACGCGATTGTATCTCTGTTGTGTTGATTGCAAAGGCTTTAACCATATTGTAATCTTGTTTTATCAGCAGCTTTCCAATGCACAGCGGAGGTTTGGGCCTCCAAATCTGAAGATGATGTTTGTCTGCGGCCAGTGTTGGAGAAACGGCCAACTCAGCGAGGCCGATAAAAACAAGAAGTATTGTTCTGCCAAAGCGAGACACACGTAAGTAATTTCCAGATGTTGAACACACGACTTGTGGAGAGGAAATTCATCACCACAAACACATTTTCTATCGCTGTCTCAGCTGGGCGAAAGACAGACGGGTGGTGCTCGTAAGTTCCCATGAAAGGAAAAAGTGGACAACGGTCAGGCCGCTTCCAATCAAAAAACCTATCCCATCTCAGTTTGAGGTGAGTGTGTTTACCCAATGGTTGTTGATGCTGTCTCATTGAACTGAATCTCCCGCAAAGCTCATCAAACTTTTTTTTTTAGATTTGCATGCATGTAACGGCTGGCAAGAAGTGCCAGTACATTGGAAATTGCACATTTGCTCACAGTGTGGAGGAAAGAGATCTTTGGACTTACATGAAGGAAAACAACAGTGAGTTTTGTCCGGCAGATGGTCCTCACAGCTCACATAATGTGGCGCTCAGAAGGAAACACAGCTTTATTTGTCCCCTGTCTTAGTTCCAGATATGGATCAGCTTTATGAGCAGTGGCTGCAGTCTCAGAAACCCGGCTGGGGTGAAGAAACCTCCAGTAACTCTGTCAGGGAGAACGGCAAACAGATCCACATGCCCACAGACTACGCTGAAGAAGTGGTGAGCTTAATGTTTGGTTGCTGTGCAGGCTGGTCAGTGGAGCACAAATGTTCAGCATCTTTGTTTTCCATTGTTTGTTTGTTTTGCAGTTTCGATAGTTTTGTGTGAAAACCGCAAATGCTCTGCAGCTGTCGATTCAGCTAAAAACAAAAAACAAACTGGTGCCTAATGGTTTAATAGTGTTAATAAGGTTTTTATTTTATTAGAGTAAACAGTGATAAATTTTCACTATTTAGAAACACAAGGGTATTAGTTAACTAAATGAGATTTTGTGTGTGTGTCCACAGGCGGGTAATCACTGTTGGTTGTGTGGTAAAAACTGCAACAGTGAGAAACAGTGGCAGCAGCACATCACTTCAGAAAAACACAAAGACCGCGTTTTCAACTCTGAGGATGATCAGAACTGCTGGCAGTACCGATTTCCCACAGGCACTTTCAAAGTTTGTGAGAGGTGAGATTACGAGCTGAATGCTGGTGTAAAATTTTAACCCAGGAATTAATACTGGTGCCATAATGAACTTTAAATGATTTCCCCTCTGACAGGTTCCTCAAAGGCACCTGCACTGAGGACGAGTTGTGTAAGCTGGCGCACGGGGAGCCAGAACTAAAAGAGTGGATGGAGCGCAGGGAATTCCTTTTGATGAAACTTGCCAAAGCCAGAAAGGACCATCTTATAGCACCAAATGACAATGACTTTGGAAAATACAGTTTTCTGCTTAAAGACATTATATAAAGGACGCAATGACAGTACGTATGTTCACTTGCAAGTAAAGCAGTATTCAAACAGTCTTGAGTCAGTTGATCCTTTCAAGGGCCTCTGATGCGCCGACGACTTAGCCTGATCGCAGCAGGATTTTTAAAGCGGCTGTTGAGGGCCGGCACTGTGATTTTTGGCCGGCTCACTTTGATCTGAACTACCGGAGCGTTTATGGTCAGCGACAAAATACCGAGTGCAAGATGCTCGCAGCCTCGCTACGCACCACACAGTAAAACGGCGACGACAAACGGCATGTTTAAATCATCCGATCAGTACGCCTCCCCAGTTGACATAAAAGAAGTTTCATTTCATAAACAGTTTGTGTATGTTAAACTTTAAAGTATGGGATACTTGCATTAAGAGTTCAGTTGGCAGTCACTTTCCATTTATCCAATAGCGTTGTCAGTGTAATGGGCACCACACAAAATAAAACTTTTTTTTTTTTAATGTGTTTAACCTGCTCAGTGTTTTTATTGCATGTTTAGAAGAGTTTTTAGTACTGAGGTATTAAATGTAGAAAAGTGTCCCATGCGACATATCGTCACAGGAAGACAAATTTGTACAGCAGCATTCCTTCGTTTTTCATTTATGCCGAAATCAAGACGTTTCTTAAGAAGTTGACCCTGACAAACAAGTTTTCATCAAGTGTGCCAGTGTTGCATCTGACAAAGACAATAACACAGGATGTCTTTGTGTGTTCCTTTCCTCCCCAAACGACATCAGTAAATGTGAGATCATTCCTGTGGCAGAGGGTTTTCCTCTGAAGTCGGCCGTAACTTGGAGGTTAATGTCTACGATGAAACTTGGGTGAATTTCACTGCTGGTGCTCTACGCTTCATGTCAGCCAGCTTACAGTATCTTTGGTTAACTCAGTCCTACAGCTGTAGTTAACAGCGCAGTTTCCGAGACAAAGTCCACATGTGTCCTATCACAGCTGGATTTAATGATTTTTCTGCACAGGTCAGTTTTACGGTGATGTCAAGGATGCTCACGATAATGTGGCAACATGTGGTTTGAAATGTCATTTTTGTTACAAGCCCTGGCTTTATTGGCTGTTCGTGTTGGATTTTGCAATTATAGCTCATTTAAACTCCCCGTATTCTGATACACATTTTTTCCCACTTAAAATACAGAGCACAACTCAACCCAAGTTTTACTCACAAAGAAGCATCAGTCCAATAATTTTGATTTAGTTCAGTCTTCAAGAGCCAAGTGGGAAATTATTTAAAGTTCGCCTCCAGGCACATTCTTAAGTACGCAACACACACTCTGCTGTTCAGTCTTCAAGAGCCAAGTGGGAAATTATTTAAAGTTCGCGCAACACACACTCTGCTATAACAAATTTTATTTAACATGAGATAAATCCAAAATGAGAACATTCTGGCAGGATGTCCACCTGTGCTTCCCCCCCATTGAGAAATTCTGGGTGTATGAATTGCAGAATTTTTGCCCTTGTGGTGGTAGATCGAGGAAGGATTGGAGGAAACGTGGCCGTAATTATGCAACTTTGAGCCTCAGATCCAAAGTCAGAGCCAAAACTTGGTGGCGAGCATTGTGAAATTAAATCTGCCAATATGCTGCAGTTTGTTCAAGACCACAGGTCCGACAGTTTAGGGTCTGTAAACATAAAAAACCCCGGGTATTTTTGAGTGGAGGGGTTCTTTTGGCGTCACATCGCCATTTTTCCTCGTCCCGCCTACCAGTCAGGAGCCTGATAACTTCAGAGAACGTGCTGTTCAGTCTCGCACCACTTTGACATTGCGCCCCCGGCTGGACGTACGTGGCAGGCGCAGGTCGTCCCGGCAGCGGCACTCGCAGCTTTTCCGTCAGCTCAGCACCTGCTGCAGCTCCTCCACCTCCAGCTTCCACATCCGCCTGTGGAGCGCGGCGAGCTCCGAGAGGTCTGCCATCTTCACGGCGCGGACGACAGGCTCCGGGGAGACGGCCTGGATGACCCCCATCACCATGACGTATTTGCCTGTAAAAACAGCAGCAGGTTGGAGGAAATGAGGTCGGCGGTAACGGGGAGCTGCGGCTGCTGGTTGATTAAAAAGATGTTCATGTGGGGAAGCATTATTGGGAAACCTGCTTTTGGTTGAATTTCATGTAAACACCATGAATGATCTCAGCACCAACAGTAAAAGACAAATAAAACAGACTTATTAGTGGTGCAAGTTTGCCTTCAATGACTGCATTTTTTATTATATATTCATTCAACATTCTCTATCCATCTCCTTGTATCAGCCACACCGACGGCTGCATTCTAGCTGCAGGATCCTGATATCGTGGACAATATTGAACAAAGCCATCGTTCCTGTTACGGTACTGCTGGTGCTTTCAAGCTGGATTCTAAAACATCTGCTGTAAACACGTACGCCTCACCAACTCTGCTTTGTTTGGCAGATTTTTACCGACAATTGAAAAGGAACTTGATATATGTGACTATTGAAAAATGTCATCTCCACCGAACAGGTTGTGTTTGTGACTCATGACTCAAAAAGTTATGGGTGGATTTTAGTGAAATTTTCATCTAAATGTGTATCTTTGCTCGTTTTGTAGCTGATCAGATTTTGGTGGCCAAAGTTTTTTTTTTTGGTGTTTTTTTAATTGGCCTTTACACTTTAAATGAATGAAATTGACTCAATTTCTCCACTCGGCCAATATTAGACTAAGTGATGTCGATCTAATTCTGGATGGACAAAACATCATTTTGTTTATGTTTTCATAAACATAATAATGGCATTGCAAACAAACCTGAAAGACTTTATACACTTGACATTTATCCTCACCTAGACTGGAATGGATCCGGTTTTTACTGGTCTGAGGAAAAGCAGTAAAAATCCCATCTAGAATTTTTAACACAGGTCTTAGTCAGTGTAAATTTTATTTGTAGAGCATTTGGTTACAGGTAAACTTAAGGAAGCTGATAAAAATTTAATAGGCATCATAACGAGAACATGTAGCCTGAACAACATAAATATAAGATGAACATAAAACGCAGAAAACCATCAATCACACGAGGGCTCAGTTTCATTTACATTATTCTGACAACGTTTCTTCTGTGGCAGGATGAGGAAAAACACAGGAGACGAAGGCGAGTTTAAACTTTATTCCTCAGCTCCAAAACCAGGACTGAAACAGGAACAACCTCGCACCAGAGAGCCCGGGAACATAAACCAGGCCCCCAGCTCACAGCTCTGCTGGGTGAGAGGCATAGCCCCTAGTGTCCGCCACACTTCACTTATTTGGTCTTATAAGGTCAAAATAAATAAAACAAATGCTCGTTGCAAATTCTTTGAGTCTAAAGTGTCAAGTTTTCTTCCTTCCAACCAACAGTCCAAAGATTATTCATCACCCATTTATAAATGAAACAAATGCTGTACATTTAGGGATGCACGATTTATACCGGCAGGCATATCAGTATCAGCCGATGTTCGATATTCTTTTCTTTTTTTCACATCAGTACTGGTCCGATGTGAACAACGGATAATTATTTCCGTATAATAATCGATGGACCACACGGCAAATTTAAAATTGGTTATCATATCGGCCAAAACGTTAACTGATCAACACAGCGGGAAGTTAATTTTCTTCTGGTCACTAGCCGATTGATCGTGGCGGCTCAGCTTTGGACACCCGGAGCAAACATCGTTTCATCAAGTTGAGCTGCACGGACCAGTAAATCAACTAACTTCTCTGCTAATGTTTTAACTTTTAGATGAACTGGATCAAAGGGGGTCGATTTTTACCTAAAACTGCTGAAAGCGCCATTTTGACCCGAACCATGTCTACTCACCTCGGGACAAGCACGGTTTCCCTCTGGGGACGCTGTCGATGCCCTGAACGGCGAATGTCCCAGTCTCGTCCATGAGCAGGGCCGTGTTCCGGTCCAGCTGGACCTCCAGCACGGTCCCCTGGATCCACACCAGCGAGACCAGCAGGGAGCGCGCCGTCCCCGGCCGGACCAAATATGCGTTGCCGCTGTCGGTCGCCCCCCGCTTCTCCGCCGTCCTCAGCTGGCTGGACAGGACTTTAATGGGCGGCGGGCGCATCTTGTCAGCCAGCGCTTTGGACATAATGGACCGCAGCTGTCCTCCAGCAACGGAGAACTTAGCACGTCACCGCCTCCGCTCCCGTCAAGAAGTCCTTTCCCCTTCCGGTAAAACGTGCGTCATAGCGGAAGACGACACGAGGACTCAGACGTACGTTTTTCATTTTATATGATAACAATGCTACTCACGAAAGCCACAGTTTTCCACTAATGTTTTAGCGTAACAAGCAATAGAAAATGCGCCACAAGTTTCTCCCAGAGGCTGCTCATTTCAGTTCCGGACCGGTATATTTCAAAATAAAAGCATCAACCCTACGGTACACGTGGGTTTGGACTTAAATGTAAATTAGTAGGCAGGTTGTACTATGTTAGAAAAATTAAACCAACAGATTTTTAAAGTAAAACTTCTATGTTGTAATGAAATATTAAAAATGTTTGAGTTTATTCATCTTTTGTTCAGTCTTGAAATAGAAACCCTGCAATCGTGATACATGATATGATCACATGAAATTTACTTGTCCCAGTGAAGATCAGGCTTAAGGCCTTTTGGAATTCACTCCTAATATGTTAATCATTTCCTCCAGCCAGAACAGTTCATAAACCAGTGCAGACCAGACATAAAATGGAAGATAGTCTGGTCTAGGACCAAGATCAATTATTTTGGCCATCATAATAAAAGCTGTATGAAATATCGGCCAAATAAACACGGCTACACATCAGTGTGGAAATCCTGGAGGAAAATATGCTGCACGGGAGATTTATTTTTCAGCAAGACAACAACCCTTTAAAGGACAGATATGGATACAAACAACAATGCCCTCATGCATTAATTTCATTAAATAAGTTTATTTCTTTAAGAATAACTGACGAAAAGTGTTAGCAATTTCTGTACAATTGTTTCATCGTTATTCCCTTGGATTCGCTGAAAACCTTAAATGATCAACAGGGCTGAGAAATGTTATGCTGCCACATAGTGCACTTTTAACCTAAAAACAATATGATTAGTCCACAGGCGTCCGTCCGATTCCTTCCGATACATTTCCAAGAAGGTCCTTAACCCTCACCGATGACTCCAGTTTGACTTTTCGTTGGCTCCTCATCACTCCCAGTTCATCAAAAAAGAGGCACATTAGAAATACTGCCATTTCCCGAGGACTGTGTCTTTGATTGCATCGACAAACTGTGCAGGCACCCAGTAGACCCAATACTGAGAGGCTTCTGTTGGACCCAACTGAAAAGCCTGCGAAAACAGATTTGGATTGAATCATTCAAAATAAAGGCAGCTGGAATGAGATATGCGTGAAAACTGTGATTTCTCAGTTTTTGCAACATAACAAAGGTGTTAAATACATTAACTGTGAACAACACACTGCCTCTCATTAGACGCATCACTGAAAAAGACCTTCTTTGTGGTATTTTAGAACCTACTTGTTAACTTCAACAAAATGTAAGTGTAAGCAAGGTAGATTAATAATATCTATATCTGGGTACCACTTTGTGCCCACTGACTTTTTAAATCCTCCTCATTTCCTCGTCTCTCTACTCATATTCTCATCTAAAACACGAGTGGGCAGCTGGCATCACATTTCAGTCTTGTGCTGAAGGCTGAAGGATTAACACAAAAAGATCCGTCACTATTCAGCGCTGCAGATGTAAGCAACACATTGATTTAAACACAGCTGAACTGCACTGTAATGACTTGATATGAGAGGACGGAGGTGAAAATTCTCAACCAGCAAGCAGGAAAATCTGCAAACGACCATCAAATTTCAACTCATACTGCAGCTTAAATGTTGGATGTTATGATCAGCATTTCCGCCTTCATGTATTTAAGGCCAGCTGCCAAGACATTCACACAAGGAGTGTGAGAATTAGGGATGGGTAACATTACAATTTTATTGATAACGGTACTGCTTATTGATGTTACTCTCTCTAAGTTTTTGCAGAGGCAGCAGGAGATGAGGGAAGCGTCTGAAACACAGGAAACCCGTGCTTGCGCTGGTGCACGAGTAACTGGACCATAGTGAAGCACACCTGCTCCAACTGTGCAGGGGGCAAGAAGTTCACCGTGTGTGAGCACAGACAAGACTCACACCACTCAAACTGGACTTTTTGGGACAAGTGTGCTTGGGCACGACTGCCCTCTGACACAAATTATTTAACTGCACAGTTGTTGATTTGAGAAAATGGGACTCGTCAATATTGAAGGCTTCCTCCTGTCCGCCGCCCAGCTCACTACTACTGTCAGAGTGAGGGGAGCAGCCGGCAGAGGAGCACAACGATGTGATGTCATACATCAGCTTCATCTCTATCCCCATTATATTGAATTTACGTTACAGAATTTCTCACAAATATTGATAGCGGTATCATTGGTCAGGGAACATTAAATATCATCTAGTTTATTATAGAAACAAATACTTATTTCTTTAAGAGCTGCATAAATGATTTACAATATGTGCAAGGAAGTGACAAGAAACTTCCCAAAATATACCGAAATATCTTTCTGCAATGGTAAAACATCAGTACCATTCAATAAATACTACCGTTCAAAGAATTAATTACTAAGAACTTTGTTATCTGAATGTATCGTGATACTTACCGAAGCGTGTCCTGTTTACCGAATCGTGAATATAGTGTATCGTCAAACCACTTATGCCCTGTTTGTACGGAACTGAACATATTTGGTGATTTTATGGTCACGATTGTATCCAAATCTTGTTAAAATTATAGGGTATCAGTATGAGATACATAAATTCTCCTAAACTGCATATTCTTTCTATCATCACAGCTGTTATGACTCATAATTTTGTCCTCTTAAGAAAAAAACGACTCTCTGATCCCAATGAGAGATTCAATCGAGTTGCTTGTTCCGGGACTGACTGTGGGATTCACTGACAAACAAACAGAGGTGCCTCCTGACAAAAAGGTTCATTTATAAGAAGCGCTGACATTTCCCACTTCCCTTTACAGCCCGGAACAGCCGAGGATGAAGCCATTACTCCGATCCGTCCACACCACAGTAACGTCTGTGAACAGCTCGACCTGCACTCGTCACTTCCAGCCAAATCTTTACGGCCAAGATTGAAACTGAGCTAAATACATTTAGGTCTGATAAAATTCAACATTGTGGTCTAATCGTCGTACAAACATCACCTCGTTCATTTGGTACTATGACTTTTCATAATATAGATGAGTGTGACACGTAGGTAGAACATTTACCATCATGTGATAGTCCTCGTGGCCTTCGATGGGTTCAGACACTACGTTTTTTATGGAGCCCATCGGGACTTTCTCCGTTCTCTCTGTGGAGACAAACACACAAAAAAAATGTATCGCATTTAATCATCAGCAGGTCGTTTGGTACGTTTAGCCAAGTGACTCACCCTTTGTTCCGATCCACAACTGATCCTGCTCCAGTTTGAACGTGAGTCTAACTTTTCCTCCAGATTTGTTGTACATTCCGGATAAAGGCACTGTTGGTAATCGTTCCTGTTGGCACAAAAACATCATTAAGTCGCTGTATTTGACAGACGATCAACAAAAGTAAGGACAGACATCTCTTCTTTCTCTCTCACCTTTGCTCCTTTGATAGCTTGCATTATGTCATCTGGTTTACCTTTGTCCAAAACTTTTCTGTGTTGCTAAAACAACAGCGCAGGTTTAAGAATCACAAAACTCCATGTTTTTTTTCCCACGTTGCTCAGCAGAACTGTAATAACTCTCACCTTTTGCCTGCATAAAGGCTCCTTC
>KV751374.1:84697-110549 GCA_001698575.1 Mola mola | reverse complement strand
TAGTAGAAACCAGTAAAAGACAACACAAGTTGACTAACACACAAATACTGAACATCTTAGTGTCGTAAAGAGTTTTTTCAGAAAACTTGCGATTTAATTTTTTTCCCAACACATTTCTAATTTTGAACATTCGACTTTATACGTGTTTTGTAACATTTCGAACTCCCCACGTCTCCTAAATTGAGAGCATTCAACTTAATAGGCAGTTGGTTAGCTAGCTCCTAATCAAGTTTTACAGTTCTGGAGGCTCTTTAGGAAAATAAAATATAATTTTGGGAGGAAAATGAGAGTATGAGGGGAACCAACAAAGTCTTATAAAAGTTTGGTTTCGCTTTTTCTGATCAGCCCGTCTCTCTCTCTCTTTCTCTCTCGTGGTCTTTCTATCTCTATCACTTGTTCTTTCCACCTGAGTAACTGCTCTTACTTATGTTACCAAAGATATTGGAGCGATAAATGACCGTGTGCCACGCTGAGCCAAAACAGGGAAGATGGAGTTAGAACAAGTTACGTTTTTCGCCATCCGCAGAATTTTGCGGTGCGGCTGACGGCTGAACGCAACACTGTACGTTGGTATTTCGTCGTTCCTGTTCACAGCCCTGCCGTGTTTAGTAAAGCTTTAAAACCAAAAGTTCACCCACCTAGACTGGACGCTGGTTAAATTTAAATTAACGTTAACCTATGCCCTTAACGCATCTTGCTGATGTTGACTGACGTTAGCTATCGTTAACATTAGCTAGCTACAAAACGGGGGAACATGTCAGGAATAACCTTACGGGGGACGTAAGCTTACACGGCCCCGAAAAAACAGGGTCATATTTTAAGACGTCAGCTACAAACACTCGTTATTTCATTAACGGCACATGGGCTCGGAGCAAAGATAACAAGGAAATACTGATGTAACGTTATTTTCTGATACCCACCATCCCGGGTCGCCATGATGATTGTGTACAATCTGTTGTAGGTTGTGGCAAAGAGATTACACAGTGCAGGATGAGATCCGGTACTCAGGAAGCTAAGACTCGACCACAAAGAAAGTCGTATTCGAAAGCATATTCGTGTCAACAAACACGACAAGTAACAGAAAATGTACGTTCTTAAATTCCACCTCAAGTGTAAATAGACTCACCACTCGCAACGTTAAAACATTTGTGGTTTGACTTAACTGGTGGCCAGGACGACTGAATGGGACTGCACATGCGCACTGTGGAAAAACTAATTACTGCAACCAATTTTTAAAAACCTAACATTTATAATCGACCAAAAGATATCCAGAGAATCTGGTAAAGTGAGTCTGGCAAAAGGCGAAGGCTTTGATTAATCGATGCTATAGCCAAGTACGCAAAGCTGCCGCATGCTGGGATTGTGGCAAGCATGGAAGTGCGCGGCAGTAGCTTCTCTCACTTTTGCTCAGCCCTCTTTGTTGTTGTGGCAGCAAAATTAGACGCCGAGAGGTGGCACATTACTCAACGGCTATTGGTTGTTTTTCTTCTTCATTGATATTGTTTGACGTTCGGGGTTTAAAATAAAACACTATCGCCAACTATTGGCGACACGCCCCCCCCCCACCACACACACACCTATTTGAATCTTATCACCATAAGCAACATAATATCTTTGTGTCAACCTACTGTCAGAAATCATTTTAGGTGTTCTTTAAAAAAAAAACAGAAAATGGTCTATTTACCTAAGTAGAAATAATTGCATTTCCTGGGGGAAATGCGTGTGAATACTGGTTGTTGGTGAAAAAAAAATCTGCTGGATGCATTTGCTGAACTGTAGAAATATAAAATGAAAAGGAAGAAAAGTCGTGAGCGACAGTCGAAGTTGACATGTATCAACAGCACCAAAGTCAGCTGGACTGTATTACACCCAAGAATTCAAAAAGGTGAAATTCATATTATTTAAAAAAGATGTCTTTAATGTCCTTTATGTTACATCAAAGACTTGACCCATCTCAAAGACACACACAGGCCACAGCAGCGCTGCAAAATGGGAGAGGGAAAAGAGAAATAATATATATTTTAAACAAAAATCACAGAAAAAGATGAATATTTAAAAATTCCAAGCAACACATGTCCCTAAAGAGGTGGACATTTTGATAGTTGACTGGTTTCATTTGGTGAAAAAAATGGAAAAAATAATCATAAAGAGCGAGAAAACTACTACCATGTTAATTCGCAAGTTATTCCATAAAATGGAAGGAATGATGAGCAACCCATCAATGGACTTTTTAAACATAAACCATGCATTTCTCAGCTGATATCTGGAAAACATTCCAACTGCCTTGAAATACATTTTTTTTCTTTATTTGTTATGCTTTTATTCTTTGATGTTGTATTATCGCTGTAGCCTTTTGTCTGCTGCTGTGGAGCCTGATTTCTGCAGTTCTGTCGTAATTAGCGGCCAAGCAGTTCGATTGAAAATTAAAGTCAGGATTAAAAGCGAGGCGCGGGTGACGTCACCCTGTTTCTCCCGGTCGCCTGTAGAGGGCAGCACAGCTGAAACGCGTGAGGAGGAAGGAGAAGAAGGAGAAGTAGGAGCAGCGGGAGACGAAGAGGACCGACGAGGGAGAGGGAGGCGGGGGGAAAGAGAAGCTGGTCTTTAATTAAAGTCACAAGTTGTCATGTGTACGCGGTGTGACGGAGGGGAAGAGCCCCTGCAGTCCCGCGGTTATCACCGTTTCCATCGCAGCGACAGCCGGAACAGTCAACTTTTTCAGTCGCGTTAATGGACTTTTCCGAGTCGGTGCTGGGTCTTCCCGGGGGTCTCTTGTAGAGCTGCGGCTCGACGTCTTCTCGGCAGCGGTCAGTGTGACATGAAACGGGGCAGAAAACGCCATGGCAGACAGGAGGACTTTCAACGTTGTCGTGCTGGGTTTGGGATTTCTCTTCATTTTCACCGCGTTCACCACCTGTGGGAACGTGGAGGTGAGTTCAGCTCTATTACTGCGTTTTTTACCCACTGAAACCAGTTTTTCTTTATCTTTAAAAGCTATTTTTTGAGGGTTTTTGTTCCTTTCATGGCTTTAATAGGCATCTAAGCGCAACACAGCTGGTTAAAAGAAAACTTAGTTAAATGCTTATAAACTGTGTTTACATGCCCACTTTGTCCTAATGTACAAACAAGTGGTGGTGGCGGCAGATGTGAAATGGGCAGTACAGGAAACGGGATCTCGTGCTTCTAATAGTGAAATGATCAAAATGGACTCGAGGATATCATTATGGCTAATTTTGTGCAATCTAACCATGCGCTTCATACATCCCATCCCACCCTCTTTATTTCCAGCAAACTGTGGTTAAAAGTCTGGAGAACGGCACCTTCAGCGGGAGCGGGTACCACAGGTAAGGTCACGCAAGGTCACAGGCCGGGTCATTTGGAGGCAGTTAAACAACAAAGGCATCAAGATGCAACATAGAGCATAGAAAAACAACTCAAAACAAATGAGAGATTTTTTTTTTTTTGCTGTTCCCTGTAATGAGCTGTGATAATTCTCTCCTTCTGTCCCTCCTGTACAGTCTGGGAATCATCTATGGAGTCTTTTCCTTCTCCAATTTACTGGCGCCAACAGTGGTGACAGTGATCGGACCAAAGTTCACTATGTTTATCAGCGGCCTGCTTTACAGGTAAATGCTGTCATGGTGGTTAAGTGCAGGGTGTCGCTGAAGGGGAGAGGCGCCGGCGTTAACCTTCCTCATGCTTTGTGTCCAGTGGGTACATTGCCGTGTTCATCATGCCGATAACGTGGGCCTTTTACCTGACCTCGGTACTGATCGGCGTGGGAGCAGCCAGTGAGTCCCTCTCCCGAGAATCTTACTGAATCGCCAGAAATATGTTGTTTTGTTTGCAGATTGTTGTTAAGTTACCTGCTTTAGTAACTTTTCATGATATGTGGGTAGAATTTTAACCAACAGATTTGTCATTTTTACATTTTGACAGTATCTTTTAATCGTCCAGTCGCTCCAAAGGTTTTTATCCTGCAAGCCACGATTGCTAGAGTTTCAGATTACACACGTACACAAAAAAGGTCTGACTTAAGACATTTTTAAAACTTTTAAAGTTTTTTGCTCTCGAAAATTACCAAAAAATTAAGTTTCCATCTCTTTAGCAATATCACGTACGTTTAGCGTATTCTCGTTCCCCCATTTTGATAACCAATGTAGTGACTAAAAAGCCTCCCACTTTAAAAACCTCTGCTCTATCACTGGGAAAAGCATCAAATCATCACAGACTGGGAAAAATGTGGAATGTTTGCTTTCAGCAAAAATAGTTAATAAGAATAATTTCCAGTGGGTCTGCACAGATTAGCTCAGAGTGTATTTTTTTTAAATTAAGAAAACAGGCTTTTCATTTGTGGCCCTGGCGCTGAAATCACATCCTATATTTTTTCCCGAGATGCTTCGGCACGTAACCACTGTGACTTGCTGCCTGTCGGTTTTTGCAGCCTATGTGAGCGCATTTTCCTGTGTGCAGATCCAAATGGTGTTTAATCATGCGTGCAGGGATTATCGTGATGTGTACAAACAGTATATCCCAAATTAGCCCCTAAATGGGTTAGGAGCGGTTTTCTTTAAATACAGTGCCAGCCGTCATGAACACACTCTGGAAGAAAATGAGGGGAAAAGATTTGTGGCTGTTTTTATGAGGCAACATCACATCATCACACTGCTTGATTTTTATCACTTCCCAGGGCTAATGTGTTGTTACAGGCATGACTATCAGCAGAGAAAGATACATTTTCTCTCCTAGCTGGCGATAGATATCAACTCCGCTCTTATGCTCACTTTCCCACAGTGCTCTGGACAGCTCAAGGACACTTTCTGGTGGAGAACTCCGAGGCGTCCACCATCAACAGGAACACGGGGATGTTCTGGGCTCTCTTACAGTGCAGGTGCTGGCACACTCGGGTTCTAACCCTAACCCCTTACCCCCACCGTCACACATTACTCCATTTAAATACTCAGATTATAGACATTATGATTTAAAAGTGCTGTGAGGTCACCAAGTCTTCAGTGTGTTCATTTTCGGCACACTTTTTATAGCATATAGCACAGTGGTGTTTTTGCTATTAATCTTTAAAATCTCATATATTTAGCTTCAACCGTGGCCTCTACTGAATGAAATATTGGGTTTTTTGGTTGACAATCTAAAAATACTTTATACCAAGGTTGCCATTAAAATAGCAACTGCCTTCATTACGCTCAGTGCATAAAACAGAGTTAATCACCGTGCTGTTCACGTTGTTTCCTCTCTTGTTGTTTGATGTAGCTGTGATGTAAAATATAATTACAGGGCTAAAATGGAGCTTAAATACATCCCTATCAGTATTTTCCTCCTGACAAGATGCTTTATTTTACAATTACAAATTATCAATGTGAAAGCAGTAAGACCTCATGCTGTTGCGGCGCACAGGTCTGGCGGTGAGAGTTGTGGCCTTTTTGTCTCTGGCCGTTATTGTGCTCTGGCTCAGACGTCTAACAAACTGTGCTTGTTAAAATATGTAAATTGATTTGGTGTAGTAATCACACTGGCTGTCGTTGGGGGCCAAAGCCCACAGTGGGGCAATGCTAATCTGACACCAGAGCGGCGATCCCCGCCACAGTAAACGTAAGAATGAGGTCTACTCAGCCTGCAGACACACACTTCTGTCACAGTGCTGTCTTTTCAAAATAACATCCGTTATCTGAGGCTTCGCTTTAATGCTCTTCTACATTTTCCTTTTAGTTTAAGCGAAAGTCATTTAAGGCAGGAATAGAGCTGCATTGTTCTCAATGACAAGAAATAGTGAGCTGTTTAGACAGCTGGTGTTTGATCCAAGCGAGAAAGTCCGGCGTCCGGCTCGTTTGCTTCTTCTGTTGGTCAAACATGAGTTCTCAGATGACATTTCAGATTGGACCATATGTTTCAGGATGCTTATTGACCCCGCAGTTGCACTTAATTAAAGGTCAAGACTTCAAACTGTGAAAGTCCAACATGAGAGGCTTGATTCACATATACATTCCTGCACACAACTGATAAAAGATGTTCTTAGTTAAAGTATCGAAACTACAAAAGAGGGCCGACCCTGTGCCCAATCTCATTCGCAACACAATGCTAGTTGCTCGTCTGCCATCTTGGATGTCCACCACTTAAACCACTTGCACGAATCAGCTTATACTGCTAGTTTTTCAACTTTGGTTGCTAACAAAGACTAGGATATACATTTGCTAACAGTTTTTTTTCAGACAACAGTGTATCATTAACTATCATAGCATAGCTTTTATTTTTTAAATTCCATTCACGGGTTCTTCGTTGGCATGACATTTTTAAGAAAGCAATTTACCAAAGCATCAAAGTGCAATTTGTCCAAATATTTAGATATTGCACAATAACAATAATATGACCATTCAATACAAGCTATGCTAACAAGGCAACCACACACCCCTGAGTGAAATCGTCAATAACGAGTGTTGAGAGATTAAATCTTAGCTTTCACGTTTATTTTTCTTCTGTGAGCTGATATTTCAGCCTACCAGACCGTGTTCGTGTTTGTTTTAGGTTTTCTTAAGTGTGATTTGTAGATAAAAGTCATTTGGTTTAAAAAAAAACATAACATGTTGGCGCCACCTGACAGATGAACTATGAACCACAGAGCCAACTGGTTCTGGCTATATGATGGACACTGGGACTATTTTAAAAATGACACCAGTTGTACTTACAATTCCTTCTGGATATATGTCCAAAGACTGTGGTTGACCTTTCAGTAAGTTTAAAAACCATAAAGTTAATCATCTGCAGCCATTGCTGTCAGCTGTAAAATGACAGCAGTTGGACCTCTCTATTTGAAATTTTTCCAATGTTATTGCTAACAAAAAAAAAAGGTTTTTGACCTTTCAGTGACCTTGACCTTTGACTACCAAAATCTAATCAGTTGCATTTTGGTCCAAGGCACACCTCTGATATAAAAACAATTCATTGAAACTGTCTAGTAGTTTCTGTATAATCCTGCTAACAGATAAACAAATGGCACCGGGGACATAACCTGTAATTAATGGTTTCACTCCTGTAGTTTGACCGAGTGGTGTTGCTGTATACTGTACTCTGGCCGTATGGCCGATACGCTTGCGTATGATGTCCTCCCCACCACCACCTTCGTACCAAAACCCTGCAAAGCCCAAGATATCAATCATGCTATTACTACTGCTCCATATGTATAGCTATTATCTTTTTCCTCACATTTCCCCTCGAGCGTGTGTTTATTTATTCATGATAACGTTATGAGTTATTATTTATTGTATTTTTTACTTATGTATGTCCTCCTTCACAGCACACCTACACAATACTCTTTCATACGTGGACAAAAACACATACAATTCTCCCTCCAAAACAACAAAACCAAATAATCTACACCAAATCTCTCAACCTGTTTATATCTCAGTGTTTTTGTTTGTATTCTTTGACATTTAAATTAATCTGTCACCACTTTGTAGCTGATGTGAAAAACAAACAAACAAAAACAATTTTAACTGCCGAGAGAAGTGGCTGCAAGTAAACTCACTGACAGATTCATGGTTTCATTCTTCCACAAGGTCCATTGATTAGCTGTTTCAATCGTATCATATGATCATAATCTAAAGTAAATGAAACTATTTGAATTTAATTCAATGTCAGATTCTGTCTGCTGACCAAGTGTTACGACTAAAATCAGGTGGAAAATATCGGAGAATGGATCTCGAAGTGAGATTTGTTTTGATAAAAAGGATGAGAGAAACAGAATAATCTCATAAAAATAGATTTCTGGGACTCGCTTAATGCAAGATTTCCACACAGTAGCCATGAAATGTTATGTGAAATGCCTTTTACTTGTGTTCAATGCCTAATTTTCTAAATTGACTGAGCTTTTATTTTGTTTACAGCATGTTGTTTGGCAATCTGTACATCTATTTTGAGTGGAATGGAAGAACAGAGATACCAGGTGAGGGTATTATAATTGTCTATAATGGCAGATTTAGCGTAGTGATTTAAAAACTAACTATCAAGGGAACCAAGTGAGCGACTGGTTATTGCGAATGGGCTTTAGCTTAATGTCGTTAATTCGTCGTGTGTGTTTCCGCTTTCAGACAGCAGTAGGAGGAATGTCTTCCTGTCCCTGTTGGTCACCTCCCTCATCGGGACGCTCAGCTTCCTTTTGCTGAGAAAGAGCCGTCACGAAGAGGAGATGCTCTCTGAGGAGGAAGGCCAGTTGCTGCTCTCAGCTCAGATGATGTAAAGTAATATCATTAAGAGAATTATGTGCTCTTCACGGCAGTCTCACCCAAAAAAAACACCAGTAGGACTTTATAAAAATGTCTGAAGCACTACTGGAAAGGACAGAGAGGGTATGAATATAAAGTAAAACAGTCTGTTAGAATGAACAAACAGTTGTAACTTAGCTTTCATTTGGTTTAACTTGTTAGGCTGCAACCGAACATTAAATTAATAATTTGTCTTTTATATAACCTTGAATTTTATTATGGTTTTCAAGATCTGCCACTGTGTTCCTGGCAGCAAGGATAAATTACATGAAAGTGAAAAAGCATGGGACATTTTACAGAAAACGATGATATAGAGAAATATTGGCTTGTTCTCTTGGCCTGTTTCTGTCTATTTGTCCTGCCTTCATGTTTTGCACCTCATAGATGCAGGCTTTTGATCCTTGCTTATTGGCAGAGTTTGTCTACACGATTCTGACATCATAACATAAATTCTGGAGAGCTACTGTGCGATGGAATTTTCACAAACCCTTTATCCAGCTAAAGTCTTTAATTTTTTTCACCTGCTCAGCCCATGTAGGACATTATATCATCGTTCGTGCGTGAACCTCAGTCGCATTCATTATCTTCAGCTTTGTGAAAGTCAAATTGACTTCCTTTCTCTTATTTAGGTATAAGAACAGAGCAAACGCTGCCATCCAGGACACCAAGTCAGAAATCAGTAAGTTGTATCACAGCTTTTGGATTTCCACACAAGAATGTTCATTTACACTGTATCACCATCCATATGGATACATAATTCACTCAGCTTTGTGATGAACGACATGTCAACATGTCCAGATCCATTGAGTGGCTGCACAACAATCTAATGGACGCAAAGTTATATCTTCCTTCTCTTCTGGCTTTAGCTAGCTTTTCTACGGGTTGCCACAGCGAATCATCCTCCATCTCCCCCTGTCGTCTGCATCTTCTTCTCTCACACCAACTATCTGCATATCCTCTCTCACCACATTCATGAAGCTCCATCTTCAGCATCCTTCTACCAATATATTCACTGTCCCTCCTCTGCAAATGTCCAAACATTCTCAATATGGCCTCCCTAACTTTTGTCTCCAAAACATCCGACCTGTGCTGTCCTTCTGATGCGCTCGTTCTTCATCCTGTCCAACCTCGTCTCTCCCAGAGAGAATCTCAACGTCTCTTTTGGTCAGTTCCACCATCTCCAAACCAAACAATATTGCTGGTCTCACTACCTACCCTCTTGTAAACTTTTCCTTTCACTTTTGCTGCTACTCTTTTGTCACAGATCACTCCTGCCACTTTTCTCTACCCACTCCACTTAAATAATCAATATATATTGCGGTGTTAAGGACATGCTTTTATTCTGAAGGTCCATGCCTGTTTCACATTTTAAAACCATCCTTTCACATTTGTTAAAAAGATTGTCATTTAAATGTCCGAAACATAACAGCAAGAAATTTATCAAATGAAAACAACGTAAAGTAGAAATATAACTGTGTTGAATAGGAAAATACCGTCTAATATCGATGGCAGGCATCTGAATGGAACTGAAATCGTATCGTGGCTTGTGGTCCAAGGAATCGATTATAAGATTGTATTGTGATGCAACTGGTCATTTACACCTCTACTGTTTATGCACATTATTCTCTCATGATGGAAGGCTCAAAGAAATTTTAAAAACAACAAAATAATGTGGAAAACTGAATAAACAGTTTACATGTCAGTGACATTCAACTGTTGCACTTTGTGTTACCCATACTGCACCATTTGTTTGTTTAAAAGGTTAGTTTTCTATTACCTTTTATACTGCTGCTAAAACAATCTACAGGTATTAAGGTAAATGGTGTATCCTACCTCTAACCCATGGGGGGGGGATTAGGGTTATGATTATGAGTATAAAAGTGGTGTTGTTGAAACGCTTGTTCACAAGAAAGGACAGGATGAGCTTCTCCAATAACAGTGGGTGTTAGCGATACTTTGGCTTCACTTTTGTGGCGCTCTCATGTCAACCACCTTTATATACAGTCTGTGGTTTGGACCAAAGTAGTGGGTCTGCAAGAAGACCTTTATTTTCAGGTCGAGTTTTAGTGCCGTGAAATCCAGATTTCTCAAAGATGACATGAAAAACCAGAAAAGGATATTAAAGATCTCAAAGAAAAATGTAGTTTCCTCTTCTTCCTCAGTTGTTAACCTCTAGTTACCCAAACTAGCAGGCATTCACAAGCAGTTTAGCTTCCCTTCAAGTGAAAACGCAAAACCCTTGTCGCGTCACAGCAGAGAACTAGACTTTTATTTCCGATCGCATCTCTTTTTGTCAACAGGAAACTCTGCTGCAGAGCCTTCAGTGCAGCCCCGAGTTGTCTGGGCGGTCAGATTGCTTTGTCCTGTGTGTATTTTGTGTGCATGTAAACTTGTGTGCCCCTGCCTTACAGGTATCCAGTTTATCAAAAGCACACGCTGATTTATGTCAAGAAAGGGCATCCAGGCATAAGTAAACAAACCTAGCGGGAGCTCTTCTTTTAAAATAGGAATCTCTCCAGGGTGAGAGATTCCTTTCCCCACCTCTATTTAAATGTGCCTTTTTTGGCTCGTTGAGACAGAATATTTTCCCGTCTTCTGTCGTCGTTGAACTTCAGCTGTCAGAGTGCAATGGGGCCTTTGAATTTTTATTTGAGGTCAATCCGAAGAGATAAGAATGTAATATGTATTTATAAGCAATATAAATCAGCGCATTGTGTGTCCTCCTGTGCAGAAACCATCCTTCAACTTCTGAAGGATAGAACTATACTGCTCCTCAGCCCCTGCATGGCCTACAGTGGTAAGTTGAATGGAGAATGGATTGATGTAATAAGTGTGTTAGCCTGTGGTGAGAGCTGAGCGCCTTGTTCTCTAGGCCTGGAGCTGTCGTTCTACAGCGGCGTGTACGGGACGTGTATCGGAGCCACTACGCAGTTTGGAGAAGCAGCTAAAGGTTTGATCGGCATCTCTGGGATTGTCTTAGGCATTGGAGAAATTCTGGGTAAGTTCACGTTCTTCTTCAGACCTTTTAATAGAAGGTTTTATCGTCACTGGATACATACATCTGGCGTTTGTCATCAGGCGGAGGATTGTTTGGATTGTTGTGCAAGAACAATCGCTTCAGACGGACCTCTGTGGTATTCCTGGGAATGGTGGTCCATTTCGTCGCTTTCTATTTGATCTTCCTTAACATCCCAGATGACGCACCCGTTGTCTTTAACACCACCACCCAAAAAGAACCATACCTCTTTGCAAGGTAGTTTCTTGCCCCAACAATTCAATGATGAGGAGATCAATTATGTCACTGATAACTGTATTTTCTCACTCTTCAGTGTGTCCATCGCGCTGCTCTGCAGCTTCCTGCTTGGACTTGGCGACAGCTGCTTCAACACACAGCTCTATAGCATATTAGGCCGTGTTTACGCTGATCAAAGCACGCCTGCTTTTGCCATCTTCAAATTCATCCAGGTAATCCCGCCTTGCCAGTTTTCAGACATTGTTAGTGGAGCTAAGCAAAACTGTTTAAATGTTTACCCCATCAAGTATAAAATAAATTCAATCAAAACCCCATTTTTTTTAAAAAAAAAAAGGAAAAAAAACAAGACCCACGTTTGCTGCTTATCTTCCAGTTTTCCTTGCAAGCAGAAATGGTTTCTATGAAGAAACAAACCACAGAAACAGTGGTGTTTCAGCTGAAATTAAATTGCATTATTTTGTCTGCTACTGCAAACGTATCGGCTATCAGTGGCCTGAGCAAACATCAGCATCCAAAAGGAAGTGATTTACTTTTTTTCCATTCTTCTCAAACGTGGTCTTGACAAAGACAATCAAAAATTGTGTAAATATTAACATGAACAGTAATATAAATATAGCGTAAGTGTACGCTATAGCTCCCTGGTGGGCTGTGAAGGTACTGCAGGTGGGCAGCAAGAGGTCTTTTACAACAAAGTACATAAAAAGTTTTAAGTTCTGTTCAATTTTGTACTTGAGTTTTAAATTATTAAACAATCTTCACAATTAAATATTTATCATTAATTAAAAGTGATTAAAACTGACAAAACAGGGTGGTTAAATTCTGTTTTATTCTTTATTAATCTGATCTATATTTAGCTGCTCTTTTCCTGAAGTTTGTTTCTCATTGGTAGGTGAGCCACCAACTGACGTTAACCTGATGTGAAATTGCAGCACCGTGATTAGTGTTTTCTCACCAGCGTTGAACTGAGCACTACAGCACTTAATTTCTTGCAAGTGTTGCATAAATGTGGATGCACTATTGTGGTCTTTTATGGATTTAGGAGATTTATCTGTTTTGCACTGGTAAACTCCTCCAATATTCAATTATTTTCAGATTTTTCTATGGTGTGAAGCATTCCTGATATATTGGCTGATACATACATTAATACTCTGCACTGTACTCGCAGATTTGATCATTACTTATTTAGTGTGAGTTAAGTCATTGCAACGCTAAACTTACACACTTCTTCAGCTGACTTTCTGATGCAGTTGTCTTGATTAAGGCATCTGCATACGCAGCCCAGGAGGTGACGTTGATGAAAAATAAATAAAGCAATATCATGCATTAAGAAAGTGGGAAGGATATATATATATATATTTTAGTTTTGCTTTGGTTTTATTTTTACTTTGAAAACTAAATGAGATGAAACTTCTACATTTTTGGAGAGTACAAAGTTATTAAAGATTATTTTTTTCCGACCTTTTTTTGTCACCCTCCTGACATTGTCGCTTATGTAGAGTTTGATGGAAGGTCTTTTGTCTAGAAATGCAATTAAAATGTCATTCTTACAACTGTAAACATAGCACTAGCTAACACAAATTACAGTGGTTTATCGTTCCCAACACCAACAAAAGACGGGCTGTTAAAGCTGTCGTTATGTGAATCCCACAAGGGAAACATTTTAGCCCTGAGCAGGTTTTTCTCAACCCACAAACCAACAAATATACACAGCTAGTTACTGTCGGGTCAAGATAGTTAGCCTGACATGCTCATCTGCAGTTTGGTAAGTGGCTCAGTACATTCAGATTTGCTAGTTTGACAACCCAGTGGTGAAGCGAGAATATTCTTTGTTTAACCTCAAAAATTCTGCTTTGTCAGTCTATTTTTGCAGCGGTGGCCTTCTTCTACAGCGGAAACCTCCTGCTGACCTGGCAGCTGCTGCTGATGGTCATCTTGGGCTTCACTGGGACGCTCTGCTTCTTCGTGGTGGAGAGGATGCAGAACTTCTCTCTAGATTTACAGGAACACTAGGAGAGAAAAAAAGACAGTCCTCTTATGAGCATTGTTTTGTCTGTTAGGAGGAAGGGAGGCCGTTAGAAAAACAGGTCTTTTATGTCATGGGGGGGTGTGTTTTAATTTTTTAAATACACGGAATTGAATGTCAGAACATTCACATTCAAAGTTGGTGTCACAAGTTGACTATCAAATCAGTCTAGTCTATGTTTTGCACTTTGCACCAGACACTACACTGGAAAACTGTCTAAAATAAAGATAGTTTTTAAATATCTGCATTTTGTAAAGTGCTGAAGCTATAAAAATCATAATTTAACTTAAGGCTGCACAGATCTCAACATTACCCCACACACACACACACACACACAAAATGAACGCTGGTTGTTAATTAAAATAAAATACAGAACATCTCTATTTTATATACTCAGGACATTTTTGTCTTTTTGCCTTAATATTAAAGAGTTAGTGTTCCTTTTGATACTAATATTGTATTGAACAGTTGTTAAAAGACAACTCTGCTACTCAATATAATCATTAACATTATTCTCCTGTTGCCTTGTTGCGCTGCTATAGTATTTTAAAAATAACCAGCCGTCTCTTCTCTGCGTTGCTTCCAGCTCAGGTTTGTTATTAAAAATGATGTCATTATATTTTTGAAATTAGATGTCTGAAGCTGTTACTTTTTGACAGTTCAAGCTGTTCATAGTTTGTCAGAACGACTGATGAAATGAGAGAAAATAATGCAATATTGTGTTTCATTCGAAGTTAACTAATGACAATTTTTATTTCTTCACCTCTATGGATTTTTGAATAATAAAGTTCTATGCATCTTGCATTTTTTGATAACTTTCAAGCGTTTACCGTTTTGTTTATTATAAAATTCTAAATAAATATCTAATTGCATCTCCAAAATATGAATATGGTGAAGAATTTCATTTTTCTCATAATTTAAAAAGTTAAACTTTCATATATTTTATGATCATTGCATGTGAAGAAGTATTTTGGGCCTTTTATTATTTTAATTTTGGTGATTTTTGGTTTATACAGTTATGTACTTTTAAAAATATTTTAATATTTCAAATGGTGTAACTGTAAAACCCTGTAAATACACAGATATTGTGGTGGAATATTTGGGTCATTGGTCTTATTAAGTTGCTTAAATTCAGTGAATCAGACAAAGTCCCTCTCTCACAGACAAGAACATGTTCTTATTATCTTCATGCAAAACACCTGGAAAATCATGATTTGCCAAATTAATTTGCAAATCCACGAGGCCATTAATCAAAAGAGGAAGAGAACGGGTCTTGGTGGAGCAGACAGGGCTGTGAGCCCAGAAGTCCCACATTACTTCACTGGTAATTGAGTATTGATCACATTATAATGAGAGCAAGCAGTTTTGTGGGATCTCCAGTCAATTGTGCCAGATCCTTGACAATAACAAAGCACTGATGGGCTGAGTGAATTATACAGCTTTTACTCACATAATTACATTCTGGCAGGGTTCATGTCATTGATTGAGATAAGACAGACTTGGAAGCAACGAGGTTGGCATAAGTCTATTATGCCATGATGTTTTCTACAAGTAGCAACTTCACACATTTTATATGACTTTTACCACCTTTAATAAGCAAATAAACACAACAGATTTGTTTGTATTTGAGTTTTTTTGGGCTGTAATTTCTTTGATCCCACTCACAACTTTCATCTTAAACCTAAACACAACCCTGTCCTCTGAAACGGCAAACAGCTCGATTTGATTTTGGCTCGGTGTTCCCTCAGAGATTCCAGCTCAACTCTTCACCTTCTCCTCACAGGTGCTCTGCTTGGTGCAGCCTTGATTCCCACAACATTAATTTTATCTGCGTGCCAATTTGGCTGAAAAGCAGATCAAATGTGTACGTCAGCACTGACCTGCTTCATTTTGTCACATGCTTCACTCTTCTTATTAAGGGGCTTGACGGAGGCAGACCTACAGGATCCACAGCGGGGGGCCTGTCAGGGGTCTGTTAGCGCTGCAGTCTTTGTAGTCAGCTCTTACTTCACCAGCTACACAGCTTTTATTTGAAAATCTGTCTGCGCTCAGGGGATTAATTCACTTCATTTATTAATTTCTGTCTTTGACCTTCTTGATTGCCTCGGACTGTTAGATCGGCTCACCCGGAGATTAAATTTGAAGATTTGCCTCATTTCCATGAATTATGGAAATTGCACATCTGAGGATATTTGCAGGAATAAGGTTGAAGACATAATTAAATAAGTCGATTTGAAGAGGGAAACATATCCCATCAAATTAGATGACTAACAAGTAATTGTATGCAGGATGAAACAAAGCATTTTTCACTGCTGGGGGCTTTCTGCACAATCATCAGCAACACAATTAAACTAATCATTCAGCAGCGTGTGCTCATTGTTCTCGGATCAAAGATTTGTGTGATCCCCACTTGTCATATAATTAATCGGAATTGGCTTCAAATTAGTTGAAACCTCCGGATTGATTTCCTTTCCACAGCAGCAGAAAACGATGCCACACCCACATTTTTGCTCTACAAAAAGTTGATTTTTTGTATAACGAACCTGCCGTCAGGACCACCAGAAGCTGACGGAGAAGCTGAGCTCCAGCGATCGGACGTAATGCCAGTGTCGCACGGGGATGAACAGGACGTCTCCGGGCTGCAACACGCATTCGAGATAAGGAGCCTTGGCAAACCCCGGGAACCGCTCCAGGTCCGGATTCTCCGCTTCCACCTGCACACAAGGAAACAGAAACTAGAAACGCTGTATATACAGTATCTGCGAGGTAAACATGTCTCCCCTTTGGTGGCTGTCAATCCCACCTGACTGGTGTTGTGAAGCAGCTGGGATTGATGAGGGTACATCTTGTCGGTGTCCTCTGGGGAGTAAAGACGGATGTATTTGCTTCCCACCACCTGATGTATGTGTGAGGTAAATCCCATGTGGTAAACAATCTCCGAAACTGACACAGATCTCTGACACTAAATGGATTCACGAGGCGCCGCTGCTGTCCGCACCTGAGCCAGGAAGTTCTGCTGCGGGTCCTGGTGAAGAGGAGAAACTGTGCCTCCGGGCCCGAACCACGCGTTCACAGTGATTTCCTCTTCGTCTCCTTCGCCGAGGCAGCAGTAATCAGGGAGGCGGATGTCTTCTTTCAGCTCTGGTACCTGAGGCAGCGTCGGTCAAACAAAATCACACTGACACTCATTCCACTGACTGTCTTGTTTCCCAGAATACTTGCGGGCAACAAGTATCTGAAGATGAAAGGATTTTCTTTCCTTTTACTCTGTCTTTTTGCTTCAGGTCACAGTTTTAGCCACTCTAAAGCGTGGAAGTTCACCCACCGCTCTAATCGAGATTTAAACATCTTAACTGGGTTGATTACATGAAAAGATCCGCTTAATGAACCAGTGAGGAGCCACTCATTCGCTTCCCATTTCTGCTGAGTCACACATGAGCAGTGCCAAACAAAGAAAGGAACGCTATTCTTTCTGATTCTTAACACAGACTGAACAATGTGAGAGAGCAGAACGAAGGAAGCGGGAGTTAAAACATTTGCATGAGGCCGGAAAAAAAGGGCTAAAAACTTGTGCGTCCATCTTTATGTCCCAACTGCTGCAGAGTCATTTTAAGCAGGAGTGAACGCTGATTTGCTCCGTTCCCACTGACCACAAAAGCCCCACATTGGTGTTAGTTATAGGCCATTTCTGCCAGTGGGCAAAAAAGGGAAAAAAATCCACAAAAGTTAGAATGGTGAGACAAAAAGTAATAAGTATGATATAATTATCGTCTCATAATTATTCCTTTTTATCTCATGAGTTCAACTTTTCAAAGCAGTCTCTCTTTTTTTTCCCCACTTGCAGAAATTGGCTTTCATTGTTAGTAGATTTTTGTCCAGTGAGAAAAAGAGTTACTTTTTTATTTTTGTCCCACACTTTTATGATCAATACCTGCAGGAATACAGACGCTAGTTAACTAATGTTAGCGCTGTGACACTGTTATGGTAGTAAATATTATTTTTGCCAAACATGAGCGCGTCGTGTTCATGTTAGCATACTGAAATTAGCAATTAGCTCAGAGTAACCTAACATTTAGCTATTAAATTTTTAAAAATGTGACTATTTCATTTCTACTTCAATGCACATAACTTCCCTTTTGGAAAGTTGTTCCAATCAGCAGTAACACATTCATTGATCATAGGAAAGTAATCACAAACTACACACTATACAGATATTAATTGCAAAGAAAAACATCAAATCAAATCTCTTTTTCAGGTCTAGTTGAAAGATAAATGATCAGTTGATTAAAGCCCATTCTTCAAGGATGAGGATGCATTGTGAAAAATCAGTATGAGTGATGACCCCTCGTTTGGCCCCGTTCCGATTCATCAAAACAGGCCAAAATATCAAACTTTTTAGCTTGACAAGGTGCCCTTTTAGCAAAGTTCAATCCAGACATCACACGGATGCATGTGATAGAATTAGGACAACAAAGCCAATACTGTTCAAAATGCTGCGTTGTGAGGAAGAAAAGCTGCGAAAAAAGGAGAATTCTGAGAATATGATTCATAAATGAGTATGTAATCAACAGTAAATACCGTGCCTGATCAAAAAGCTGGTGTTGAGCGAGGTAGCCCACCGCTTTTCCTCCATCCTCGCTGATTGTGGCCTGAGCAGCAAATTAAAACCAAAACACTTCATCAGAAAATCACATCGAGGTGTTTCCTTCTTTAATGCTGATATAATTTACGTGATATTGACACGCCATTTACCGTCTTTAAGATGTATCGGTCGATGAACTCATTAAGCGTGAGCAGCGTCTGCGACCACTCTTCGTCCGTGTACCGGGACCCCACCTCAACAGGGACAGTGCGGCAGCCAGCCACGGTCCTTAAGTATTCTATGCTTTGTAGGTGGGGAGGGAATGAATGTATTAAACCTCAGTGCAGCCCTGCAGCATATTTCTGTCAAGTTAAAAATGAAAAAAAAAAAAAAATTGCTAATTCAGGATCCTAGCACTGCACAGAAATGCATCATGTGGATGTCCTCCTCCCCCGCCGTCAGAGCTGCGGGTCAGATGCCAGGAGCCGTATGTCAGCTGTCAGCGGTGAGCGGCGAGGGGGAGGACAGTGAAGGATATCTTGAATGGAGAGGCAGTAATATCAGACTCCGGTGTCAGACATTACAGCCAGTGAATCAGGAATGCTGTGACAAGTAAACCAACTTTGACTCATCTTAAATTGCTCCCACTTACCCACATCTGCAGCAATTAATGTCCGTTATATACGACAAAGATAATAAACCGGTGTAAATGTTAGGTAACATCCAGCAGGGTTTGTGGCCTGCTGCTGCTGCTGCGGTCGCAGTAATGATGATGATTTATCGGCCATGTTGGATGATAAATGATTCATAATTGGGAGGTGACATGAACAGACATGGTAATGATGGTAAATATGCTAAAAGGATACCGACTAATGACATGATGCGCTTTAGCAGAATGAGAACAAACCTCCACGGGTGTTGGTTGAGGGCGGGCCAGTGGTCAATGATGCCCTCTAAAATCACTGGTTTGTGGGGGAGCAGGCAGTTCGTGCGGAAGCTCTCCAGAGAAGGACACTTCATCCTGGGAACCGCCAGCTCGTCTTTGATCACCGGAACACGTGGGCGCTCGATCTTTATTCTCTGTTAATGATGCCGAAACAACAAGGCTCTGTCAGGCCAGTCGTTGAAGAACTCCAAAACAGATCCAAGGCTGCACAGATATTTACAAGTGTTTAGCAAACTTTTCACGACCAGCACTCTGCGCAGATCAGTATTTTCAAAAAATAAAATCAGATTTTTAAAAGGCATCTGACAGCAGAGCTTTTAACTCTCCGAGTCTAACATAGGACTCCAGTTTCAGGACAGTTTATAGTTCCTTCCATTTAAAGGTGCTGAATACCTGAACCCAGTTCTACCAACACTGGTAACGTACACGAGGGATCTCGTGTGCACTTGTGTGACACAATCTAGACTCATAAAACACATAAACTAACATGTGTGACGCATTCTACTATTTTAAATTTGATAACTATGGCGTACAACTTAAAAATTAAAAACAAAATCTCAAAATATCTTAAACTTTTACTGTAACTCTATAGTGTAATCTTCAAAATTAAAACAAAGTCCTCAAACTTCTCACTTTGTGTAATAAGTACATATAAAAGTTTAAGTTTTTGAGATAAATTACAAATAGAGAGAATTTTTCAATGATGTTTTGATTTTATGAGCTGGATTAGTATTATGATACTGTATCAAAATTTAGCATTTATCAATTGGAACAACCAAAAATGAGCTGTTTGCATATATAATCTTTCATTTTAGGAAATAGTTATTTCTTCACCACCTTGTGACACTGAATTGACTGATTGAACTGATTTGAACAGATGGATTAACTGGAAAAGACAATGGTAACAGTGGTTAGCTGCAGACATGGTGAGCTGAGCTCAGTGTCCCACTTTATCCTTAACAAAATTTGATTAAAGGGAAAAAACGAGACAAGGTACAAAGGAAAATCCAAAAGGCTTATTCTGAAATGTCCTCATTAGTCTCTCTTTGTTGCTCGCTTTAAATCATTGAGGAATCTATAAAAGAACATTTTAATGGCTGCAACAGCAGCACATTAAAATACCTTACTTTTGTTTTTATTCACGGTTAAGTGACATAGTATTGGTATTTTAGTGGTCACCTAATTTAAAGCAGCAGTACACATTTTATTTTATGACAATGACTAATGACTTTCATCCTTTTATGTCACTTTAATAATAAACATGTTTTACCTATTAGAATTCATTCTCAGGAGTCATAAAAAAGTTACATTAACTGCGCTGGACAATTTATCCCCATTGATGTGGCTCATGACGCTAAATTTAAGTGACAGACTCACATAAAAGAGTGTGCAAATAAACAAACCGCTAACCTTGACCGCAGAGTGTTCACCCTCAACTTCCTCTTTGGCAGATTCTCTGACTTCACTCTGCAGAATCCCAACGATGACCTGAAGAATATCTCCCATGATGGCTACACCCATGAGTAAACCCATGTCACATGTCCTCACAGCCTGCAGGACGTCGTCTGCCGACGGGACGTCACGACACAGAGCGGCCACTTTGAACAGGCAGCCGTAAGAATAAACACATCTCCACTCTTTGTCCACATGCCGCCAGGTGCCCGAGTTGAGTTTCTCCCATGCAAAGTCCAAAATGATCTGCGCATTGACCATTTGGCTGCTGCGTGCAGCGTCACTGTACAGCTGCTGCCTGGAGCGTTTCAGCACTTCCAGCATGCTGGATTCCACTTTGTCATTGAAGTGTAGTGGAAACTGTTCCTCAGTGAGAGGCAGAACAGCAGAGATCTTTGACCACAGCGTGGCCATCGATGAGGAGGATGGAGGGACGCTGCAGGACAGACAGTGAGGATGAATTAAAACTGTGCTTAGACTGACTGAATCCTGAATGGTGATATACTTCAAAGGCTTTCATTTAATCTTGATTTGTGCTCAGCTTGTCGTCGCTCCAAGGATGCAAACCCACACAGGCTCAGCACACTTGCTTTTCCTGTTGCTGACGGCGTCTTTGTTATAGTTAAACCGATTTAAGTATCTAAGCTCAAATTGGCAGCCACAAAAACGCAGGTGAGGACATCATGAGTCAGAGCTGCGAGTGTGCCACATACACGGCGATGACATTGGTTGGCGTGAGCGCCAGCTCTGCTCTCTCCACGTGACTCCAGCCATGTTTGGAAGCTCTGTTTAGGAGTGAATGCCAACGCATGAGACAGGCCAACTCTGACCGCCTCATTCATGTGAGCACAGAAACATAGCTGTGAAATCTGAGGCACACTGAACTGAACCTATGTGAATGGTTTAACTGTGTCACATGCAGCGGGATGTTCTGCACAGTCTAATCAGCTGAAACACTCGACTTTTTGTATTCTTTGAAAAAAAAAACAAAAACCCAACAACAAACAGAAAGACCAATTATCTAAGATGTTTGGCTAATTGCAGTCCTGCTGTCAGATTTTGTGCAAGTCATTAGGGATAAAATTTAATTTAAGACTAAATTATGAGCATTGTTAAACAGAAAGCTTAAACACCCAAATGGAATATGTTGTAGTTTGAGTTATTATACATGTGATGCTTGTATCCATTAATTATGTATGTTTAATTTTTTAGGGGTTTTTGTGCATATACACACATTTGGGTTCTATATGAAAAAAAGTGAAATATCAAACCAATATTTCATAGGGAATTAGAGTGGATGTAGACAAGGTGAAGTGATCGAGGTGTCTATAAACAAAGCGATACGATGAGGAGCGCTTTAAACACAGAATACGCGGAATTCAAACGGGCTTCTTATGACGGGAAAGAGAATCTGCTAAATAAAGAAACGTTAGCAACATCTAGCTCCATTTTTTTTTAATGTAAGCTAATATTCATTTATCCCCAAAAATAAATCATTAAAACCGAAACATTTTCAAACCCAGCTGGCTGTAACCGAATTAAACACATTAGACGTACCTGTTAGTCCGACATTACACCGTTTGTTCAATATAATCTTGACAAGGGACAGAAAACCGAAGCTGAAACAACCTCACACAACTTCACTGCTGGTCGCACTACAAAAACATACCGGAAGGAAACAAGGAGACGCGAAGCGTTCCGCTTTGCGTCCAAGTTTTCCCAAAGCAGAATACACATAAATAAAGATAAATAAAAATACACGAGCTCACTTTTATTGCAATGGAAGCAGTTTAAGCACGTTTAGCTGTTTATTCATTTTTATGGCACGAACTTTGCTCTGAATTTTCTCTGGTCTTGCGGGTGGCGGCAAGTTAACAAAATCACCCTAAATCAACGCTGAGACTTTAAACAATCTGAAATCATGTGATGTCTACGGCTTTCGAAATGACTAGACATCTTTTTTAGTCTGTTCCACTCTTACCATTAAAAAAATGTCTTTTTCTTCCACTTGAATCGATAAGCCAGTCAGTGTTTGAAGAAGTGCTCTCAAAAATAAATGACAAATACTAAGATCGTCATTTCAAAAGACAAAACTTCTATCCACATTTCTGAATCGTGCAATTGACTGATTGACTAGATAGATTAATTGTAATGATGTACAGATTGTAGATACCTGTTCTTAAAGCCGCCTGCATCACACCGCGCATGCGCACTCCCACACCCTGCCCCACCCGTCCTATCTGTTGCAGCCATGTCAGGAGATGATTTCTTGTTCGAGCTCTTTCTTTTAATAGGTGATCAACCAGTGATAGCAAAGATAATACAGCAGCACAGCCTGATTTACACACATAAGAAATACATTTTGATGCAACTGGTATGAAAAAATGATGATTTGGTAATTTGTCTATTCTAATAAAAAATGGTGGGATGTGTACATGAACACTTGCTTTCCCCTTCTTTTTTTTTAATTGCTTCTGCCCCTTTGCACAGATTTTCCGAGAACACTGATTGATATGTATCTGCTCATGTGAAGCTAAAACAATAATTGGGTTTGTGTTTTTGATGTCACACAGACATATTTGAGTTTGTCATATTCAGTTGCTTTTTGTTTAACGGGTGGCGGAGGCACAGAAATGTAGAATCTATAAAAACATGACACCATTATCAATTGCCAGACACTCTCTAAAATTCAAATAGTCTCACTGTGAAGTGTGGAGCTGCTCCTGTGTGTAAAACAGATGGAGGCGAGGGAGAGGCAGCCTGCCTTTCCGGGAAACGCAGGGGATTTTAAAATGTTCTGTGCATTTCTGTTCACTCTCACTGTGTAAACGGCAGAATTCTTGCGGCTCAAACTATTGTTCACTTACTTGCATAGAGGTGAGAAATTACCGTAGAGGCCAAAATTGCATTGTGAAAAGAAAATGCATTACATATTTACTGTGATATAAAGAACAAAGGATGAAGCTAAAGCTAATGGTTTATATTAGACAGGAAACTAATAGAGGGAAACATCAAAAAGGATCAATAGCAATCGCTTACAATAAAATTTGGGACCAAAAACATCTCTGCCGGTCTGCATTGTAGCTATAAAAAAGCATCAACACCATTACAGCCGGTTTAAACATATTGTAAGACTGGGGGGGGCTGGGCTCTGCTGGTCAAACACACCGTGCTCATGATGGTTTGGGATGCTGTGGGATACAAACTTCACGCCATGATGTGAATGTAATGTTTCTGTGCGTCTGCTTGTGTGAACAGTGGGGTCGGTCTCGGCAGGAGAGGCCGATGAATTATTCAGACACGTCTCAGTCTGTGGTTGTAGGACCGTGCTTGTCTGTTTCCTGGGAGCGGAACAGCAATCGTTCTGTCTGTCCTTGCAGGGCCTCATTACAGGTGTCACTCTGGAAGATTCGAAGGTTTGAGTTGAAAGCGTCCTGCGTGTTGCTCTGTTATTTTCTAAGATGTTTAGATAAGACTGTATTATCGGCAATTTAAAATTTGATGATAACATCCTCAAAAGTGCCACTGAGGAGCTGAGATAATCAGTGTAATCTGTCATCTGTAATTACATGTTCTTGAAGTTTGACATTCTGTGACATACATTTCCTGTCATTTGCTTTCCTGTGAAGTGTTAGAGGATGTAGTAACATTGATACCACAGTTATGTTTGTAAAGGTAAATATGTAGTTGGAGCATTGACAAAAATTGAAGCTAAAGCATCTCAATAGCCCTCTGGTGGTGGGCTGCAGTACAGGTCAGAAACCCCTCAGACCAAAACTAAAAACTCCAAATACACCTGAAATAGATTTTCCAGATAGCTGTTTATTCCTTCCTATCACGCTGATGTGTGCTCTCAGTGTTCTGTTCAGTTTGGTTTTGATTAGCTGTTGTTGTACTTGTTGTAGTTGTTATTGTCGTGCTGTGTTATTGTTTTGGAACATTGTAGTTCTTGCTGATATTTTTGCCAAGTGACTATGATTTGATCTGTTTGTAACTAACTTTGGCAGAGCTAAGAAGCTGTGCAGTGTCCCTGTCAAATAAACAAAATGAAAAAAAAAAAATGAGTTAACTGATGTCAGTTTGTCTGTCCTTTTGAATTTGTTGAGCCAGATGCAGCATTATTTCTGCATATATCAGATATAAATGCATGGTAATCTTGAATCTCTGGCTCCAGATGACATCACCAGCACAAGATGGCGGCTCTTGTATCCCAGATATTTTGGCCTCATTTTTTTGTACAGTGGTAATAAAGTGCTAATGCATCATCTATCTTTATTTATGTCAGTAAGTTTTAGCCTGGAGCTGATTCTCAGGAAAAAAAAAAGCTATATCTTCCCTCCAAGGTAATAAAATACACTTTATTCATTTAGTAGCATGTTTTATTTAATTTGTTAAAAAATTCAGAACAGTAAAAAAAAAAAGACAGTCTTGCCATCATTGTGACAACCAGGAGGGACTTAAAAAGTTAACAAAAAATCTTAAAAACACACATTCTTGTCATTTTTACATCTTCCCTGTCAGTGAGGTAAACAAACAAGATAAAATGTTAGATGTTCAGAACCTGGTTAGCTTTCTTGCTTCCAGTCTCGGTGCTAAGATAAGCGCAGCTGGCTGCTGGCTCTATAACTACATTAACTGCACACACAATCTCTTGCCATTTCAAGGATCCTTTTTTGTTAGAACGATGCCTTTCAGCCTGATTGTGGGGTTTATGCACACAAACATGTTCCCGGTAAGACAGAACCTGAACGCTGATTGATGAACATTTGATTTGGAGAACGAAGGAAGAGCACCAGCCACTGCAGAACCATAACAGAGGGGACTCTCGCTCTCGCTGGGTAACAGCGGAACAAATGGAATAACCGCGGAAATATAAAAAAGAAAAAGAACACCGCTGATGGAGAAGTCAAGAGAGGCAAAGAAGGAAAATGATAGAAGAGGGTTGATACGTGCTTCCTGTTATACCGCCGAGAGAAGAGAGGGTTCAAATCCAAGAGCTGCCTATTTACCAGGGGGAATAAATTAGAACACTCCCCTTTCAGTGATGTGGCACAGCCTTTGTCAACAGATATGTGATCTGTACTGTATATACCTGATTTTACTGTGTTACAGCAAAGTTCTCTTCAAGTAAATTTAATTTGCCTTGAAGTAACCAGGTTTTGTTTGCCTCTACAGGTTTAGATTCTCGGCTGCGTTTATGCAGCAATTAATCTGCTGTGTTTTATCCCGGCTCCCTTTGAACCTGCGTGTCTCAGCAGTGCCATAACAAAAAACCTCAGCAGCAGCGGCTGAGCAGGGCAGCACAGACCGTGACTGTCAGCGGTGT
>KV751374.1:59240-76802 GCA_001698575.1 Mola mola | reverse complement strand
CTGGGAAAAGAGAAAAATCATTTAGAAAGAAAAAAAGAAGAAAATGGAAGAAACCTGATAGAAGAGCCAGAGGACAGAAAGATGAAGATGTTGCCTTGCTCATAACAGAGCAGACATGTAGCAACTGACAATAAACAGAAAAAACAGTAAAAAAAAATCAACAGAGGATGACTGCAGAGCTGAAATGAAATCTGACGTCGGTTGAACCCAACACCTTCTCCCTGTGAGGCAATAAGGCCAATGACTGCAACACCACACCACCATATTATTTTCACACAGCATATCCATTTGAAAGGCCACCAATGTATTGATATACTCTATGCAAATATAAAAGATAGATAGTCATGTATGTTTAGAATTAAGAACAGATATACAGTCACAACATATAAACCCATATAAAAGTCATCATTTAGGTGTCTGGAATATACTGTATATGTTTATTACAAAATTTTGCCCTATATGTAACCTATATGGCTATATCACTTGTGATATAGGGATATGCTACATTTCTGTGTGGGTTAGCACTGTAGCCTGGCTGACACAGAGTCACACCTTTGAACCATGTATTCCTGTTTGTCTTAGTGGTAACAAATTTTTGCTTAAAGAAATTCTACCCCTCATTAGTTCTTCTATTGATCAATCTATGATCAATCTATCCCTTTTAACAGGCTATGTAACAGGCTTTCATAGTCACTGTAATTAAACCTCTCCTTAAAAGGCTCACTCTTGACCCCGAGGATCTTGCAAACTATAAACCGATTCCTAACCTTCCCTTTCCCTCCAAGATTTTTAGGAAAGTGGTCACAATCAGTTATGTAACTTTCTGCATAACAATAGTTTATTTGAAGTCTTCCAGTCAGGTTTTAAAATGCATCCTAGCACAGAAACAGCATTGTTCAAAATTACAAATGACTTTTTAACTACATCAGAGGAGGGACTTATATCTGTACTTGTTCTGTTAGATCCTTGTGCTGCGTTTGACACCATCGACCGCCAGATCCTTATCAAAGACTTGACTATTTAATTGGCATTAAAGAAACTGCATTGAATTGGTTAAAACCATATTTATCAGACAGATAGCAGTTTGTTTATGTTAATGATGAGTCATCCATGTACACCACAGTTAGTTTTCGAGTTCCACAAGGAACTGTGCTTGGACCAATTCTCTTCATCCTATATGCTTTCTTGAAGTAATATAATCAGAAATCACTATATTCATTTTCACTACTATGCAGATGACACCCACTTATATGTATTCTTGAAGCCAGATGAAACCAACAGGTTAAGTAAACTTCAAGTTTGTATCAAAGACATAAAAACCTGGATGAGCTGCATTCTTTAATTTTTTTTCAATGTTAAAGTCAGCTAAAACTGATGTTACTATGCTGGGTCCTAAACATCTCAAACATCTCTGAAATACCTCAAATGATATAGTAACATTGGACGGGATTACCTTGGCCTCCAGCACTACTGTAAGAAATCTTGGCGTTATCTTTGATCGGGATTTGCCATTTGACTCCAACATAAGGCAAATTTTCCATTAATTTTTTTTTACCTCTAGGCTGCATTATTGTAAATCTATACTCTCAGGCTCCACTAACAAGTCTCAAAAGACCCTCCAGAGTCTCCTGATTGAGAATGGTGCTGCTTGTGTACCGACTGGAATATTGACAATAGATTGTTTTAGTTTCTCTACATTAGCTCCCTGTGAAATCTAGAATAGAGCTTAAAATCCTTTTCCTTACCTATAAAGCCTTAAATTGACTTGCACCTCCATATCTTAAAGAGCTTATAGTGCCTATCACCCAACTAGATCACTACGCTCCCAAAATGCAGGCTTACTTACAGTTCCTAGGATATCCAAAATTAGTGTGGGAGGAGGAGCTTTCAGCTATTAGGCTCCTCTTCTCTGGAACCACCTCCCAGTTCAGGTCCTGGGTGCAGACACCCTCTCTATACACAACAGTAAGTTTAAAACCCTCCTTTTTAATATATCTTATACTTAACGTATCAAACAGTGAAAAAGAAGGCTGGTTTAAGCCTGTTTATATTAGGTTGCTAGGGATAGTAGTGGACAACTTGGGTAGTGGGTTACAGAGGAGGACTAACAACCTGAAGGTTCCCAGTTTGAATCCCTGGCACAACAGTGTGGCAAAATCCCAAAGATTGTGCCTTTGGAGCTCTCCTGATCTCTCTCCTCTGTGTTTGTGTCGCTGTGATCGGATGTGATCGGATGGGTTCAAATGCACAAGATTCATTTTCCCAATGGTAATTAATAAAGCTGTAGCCTCATTAATAAAAAACACAATTTGAAGGGGGGAAATTTGAAGGTAGAGAAGCAGTATTTCTCAGTTTGCTGCTGCCCTATAATTTCAGTCACTGGGCGGCATATTGATTCACCCTGAAATAGTAATAAAGGAATCCTATAAAAAAAAAGACATCCTACTCTAGTCAATAGTTACAAAACTATAAAGTCTAGTAAAATTAAAAAGCGACCCAAAAAAAAGATTTAAATGACTGAATGGAGCCTATCCTTACACCTCAATGTAACTGAGCATGGCTACCTTAAAAGAGTAATATTTAGGCCCAGTTAGTAGTGTTACATGAGGATTCTTCCATTTTAGGTTTCAATCTGTGAGTTGACTGTACATAGGGAGAACAGAATGTGACTCATAATTCACAGTAATGATACAGGTTTGCTTCCAGTTTTTTCCTGTATCACTTGATGCATGGGCTGCAACGAAACTGTTTCTTTCAATGTGCCCGATGGTTTCCCTTCAGCACCATGACATCTGCTGTTCCTCTCCTGTGGCGCCTCTCACCTGATTCCTTCGCTCCTCTGGAGGTGCTCAAAGCTTTTCACATGCTGGAGTCTGAGTGAGCATGAAGTGGAAACACTTGCATGATGTTAATAACAGTTATTGGGCACACACAATGGGGATATGCATGGTTACACAACAATAGTGTTTATTAAAAAAATAAAACTTAGTAGCACTGAAGAGTTTCTGTGAGCCGTTGACTCTTTTGTCTTCTGTCTACCATTATTAATATTATTCATCACCCCTCACAGAATGTCATAAATGGTCCTCTATACTCTGGCTGGCCCATGAAAGCAGCTCCAGTCAGAACAGAGGGTTCCTTTATTTAAAAAAACCGCCCCGTTTAGCAGGAGAGGATGGTTGTTTGTTCACCATCACTCTGACTCTTAATACAGTTATCTGAGGTTAACAACAAATGCCCCTATTGAAGCTTTACTAGAAACAGCAGACATAGACATAGAAACCAGAAGCCAGTCTGAGTAACTAACTGCTGTACTGGGACTGAAAGACAAAAAGCTCAGGCTGGACTCAGGCTACTATAAGAGTGTGAAAGTGGAAAGCTTCTGGGGCTCATAGAAGCCGACAATAATGAAACATTTTTGGATTTATTGATGGTTCAAGTGCAAGTATTACAGTGTTTATAGCAGATGCTAATTTGAAGGGTGGAAGTCGCTTTACCCAAAAAGGTAAAACAACATGATACAAATGCAGAAAATATAAAACACAGCTTAATATGATAAAGTGTAGATTTAAAGTTAGTTAGTTATTTTGATTTTATTTCTGTCATCCTACGTAGGAAAAAAAATACAATATATAGCAGCGAAATTACTTAAGTTAAATAGTTTAAGTTTAATATTTAATTTTTTTTTAGAATTAAACACAAATACAGGTTTGTTGCTCGGTGAAGAAAGGTTTGGTTGCCCTTTTAGAGGTTGTAAATTTTACTGTGAATTTTAATCGATCAGGTAAAGAGTTCCAGAGCTTTGCTCTTTTCACAGAAAAGGCTATTTGAGCAGAATGGAACCTTACAGTTGCCACGACAAGCTGCTCTGGTGGATCTACTGCTGCTCTGCTCTTAATCCCATTTCTAAATTAGAAGCAACGTCAACACTCTATTTATGACGATACGGCGTCCCGTAATGTCTCCTGAGGAGAGTCTGGTCTTCATTCTTTAAAATCTGAGAAACTATTCATTAAAAATCAAGACATGTTATTTACACCACAACACGGTGCACCAACTCAGATCCGATCAGAGCGTCGCATCGCTGCCACACATTTCATTTTTTCTCCCCGCGTACAGTACCCAGAGGCATGATTACCTCTCTACCTGTGTGATGGAGACATTTCCTCCGTGACTTGGGATCCCTCTGTGCTTTCATTACAACATGACCATACATCTTCGCCGTATCTCGATGGTGTTCAGAGAGAGCAGCAGCCATCTGGGGAAGCATGCGGCCGTACAGCACTGCATCATTTGTGGCAGCCTATCAGCAGCAGCCTCACCTTTTTAATTCTGATTTAGAGGGAGAGGCGAGCGTTTGGGCAGGGGTGCTGATGATACAATCCCCTTCACGCCAGGCCCCGCAATACAAAGTAGACTGTGGAGACCACCTCTCTTCCAAGAGACGCATGAATCATCTCTGACAAGACTCCTGCTTGTTCGATGTTCCCGCCGGGAATTATTTACCCCAGCAAAGGCCTTTATCAATTAGTCAATCTCTCAACTGTGGCCCTCAATTAACGAGGTGATTCCCAATGCCGGATCCAAACATGACGTGCATTACTTTACGCCCCCAATTAAGGCAGTGCTCTGCCACAGCTCTCAGAGCCCATTCGAGTCAGAGATTTATCTCCAACCACTCTGCGCCTTTGATGCTGAAAATGAGGGAGTAGAAAGTATCTCTCTTAGATTGATGTGCTCAGGGATGCGGTTGGAGAATTGATTTTGTTATAAATTCAGAGAGAAGGTGCCAATCACCTGTGTTGGTAGCCAAAAACACAGCGTCTGAGCAGAATTTGAAAGGAAAGCAGGGGTAAAAGGAGACGTCTAGGGGTTCAAACAGAATACAGATTGGCAGTGGGATGTGCGGGCCCCCAGAGCTCCTGAGCAGCATAGCACTACCCTAAGTCCACTCCAATAGAGCGTTGCATGTGTCAAGGGGACCTGGTGCGTGAGACTGGCTGTAATTGGAGAAATCTGTTCCTTTGGCCTGCAGCTGCCGAGGCTGTTACACGTTGGAAGTCATAACCCTGGCAAGATGTCCTCCATTTCTTTTTCCACCGCCAGCGAGGTGCGCTGCTGCTCATCCGAGGAGCTCCAAACTCCGTGCTCTCTGCACCGCACCTAAGTGCCCTCTGACATTTGCACTCACGGACTGCCAGACTGCTGCCGTGATGCTTGAAGGCTCAGTCTTTCCTAACTCCCATATGTGGCTGGGAATTCAGTTTCGAGAAAGGTGCTAGAGAGCTTCAATCCATATGCATTTAATTAACCCCTTTTAATGCCTCCTTTTCGAATATTGTCCAATATTAAACTCTAAGAAGGTTTTGTTTTCTTAAAGACTATTATTGGGCCAGTAAAATGTTTTGGAAATAGCCTTGTTCTCGTTCTTGCTGAGGGATTGAGGAGGAGACTGATGCCACTCCCAGGTCTTCACTGTAGCTGAGAAGCTTAAATCGGCAGCTGATGGTCTTATTTTAGCACAAACACTGGCCATCAGTTAAATCTTACAACTTAAAGAAGAACTCCAGTATTTTAAGCGTCATTTCCTGGTTTATTAGGCTCTAAAATTTCACAAATTACCAATCTTTTTTGGAAATTGCTTCAAGTATGGAGTTGCTAGGACAAAGCTTTTTTCACCGCTAAAATTCTCAAATTGTTATATAACTTACAGTGACACACCTGAGTGTTTTTCACTCAATATCAGTCCTGTTTTTCCTACCGTCTTCCACTTCTTGCTCTACGCAAGACATGTTCACTCAGTTGCTGAAGTGGCACCGTTCAATCATACTAATAATAAAAATTATTCTGAATACATAAAAAAAATCAATTACATTAAAATTTTAATTGTAATAATTCCGTTCTTTATTTGTTTTTTTTGTTTTTTTTCGTAAACATGGGAACCCTTTTGCTAACTGTGCCCATTGTAATAATTCCGTTCTTTATTTGTTTTTTTTGTTTTTTTCGTAAACATGGGAACCCTTTTGCTAACTGGGCCTCAATTGACCGGGTATGTCTGGGATACACCGTTAGGGAGTGGAAGAGAGAAAGCTGGGAAAAATGTTGCATAAACTTTGTTACACATAGTATTTTTACAGTTACTGAGTCATAAACACACAGGTAAATATCTCACTTTCACTATAGCAGTCTAGTCCATGTTACCAGATGCTTGAAATGGCATTTTGAACATTGCTAGTTGCTTCAAGAGTTGATTCATGTCCCAAATTTTGACTTTCCCAGTGCCGTAGCATTGTGTAGCCTTGTTGAGCTAAATGATCGTAAAGACGTAAAGAGGCCTTTTTTTAAAAAAAATTTTAGAGCATAAAATACCTAGGATCTCATTTATCGCTTTATGTTTAGTAAAATCTGTGCCGAAAAAACCCCCAAAACAAAACAATATCAAAACAAAAAAAACCCAAAACACCTTAGAGGTGGTACTGGCTGGTTAAGGTTACAGTAAGTTAAATGGCTGCTGGCTGTATAAATCTTTTAACCGGCTCTTGACAAAAATATTGAGCAAGCACTCATTCTTCGTCTTTAAAGATTACATTTCTGTCAGTTTCTATCTCGTGTGCTTGTTTTTTTTTGTTTGTTGTTTTTTACCTTGTTTCTCGCTGTTTGTCTTTGTCCAAAAACTAGCCTATTCAAATCTATCATAAACAAACTTCATGCACTGTCTTCAGTTTCCTCAAACAATATGCAGTTATTGTGAACAGCATAGAATATATATACAATGTCAAAAAGCTTTTTTAGACTGAGCATCATTTGCTTTATTTCATTGTACCGTCCCGAAGAAATGTCTTGGCTGTTGTTATCTTGCATACAACTAAGTGTCCCATTGATTTGGATATAGCTTGATAATTTGACTATTGGCTTTAAGAGCTTTCATCATGAAACGGATCAAATAAAAACCATTCGCAGGCTTGTCTCATCTGCATTTTGTAGGTGTGATTTGACTGCAGAGCGGAGACAGTGTGGGAGAGGATGTGGAGGTCTCCTGTGATCTCTATAGAAGTGCAAACCTATCTAATAGGGCTGCCGTGTTCTCTCTCAGCTGGAGAGACACATCAATGGCCGCTCAAATCCTCACATTGATATCGGAGCTGATGGACTTCTATCAAAGCTGCCGGGCCGGATGCATCACATTTCCTGGCTCATTGAAACGACTTATTTTACTGCTTCATTCTCTTTCAAATTAGCCGTGCTTTGTTGGACCAGTGTCTTCCTCTGTGGACAGGTGAGATCTTTTGCAGCACCAGTCGCCAAAACAATCCTGCTTACGCTGCCTTACATCTGGTTGTTATAATGAGGGCTAATGGCTTGCTCCTGCGCCACCTTCGAATAAACAAGCAAGTGGAATCGCAGTTAGAGGCATTTGTGAAATCTCTCATACACTCAGCGATCCATAAGGTGCCTGAATAAATCAATTCCATTTTCTAATTGCATCTTAAGTGTTGCTGCTACCTCCTCCCATAATGTATTCCTTCATCCACGGCTCTAATGTTGCTCCATGTGAGGCCATCTCAATCATCACGAGCATGTATTCCCTCCAATTGTACATGACAGCCTGTGTAATTGCGCGAACCCCTGTGGTTTCTGACGGGGCCTGGTGGGGGCAAGTCGGGAAAGGATTTTTTTCAGTAGCTGCAGATACTGTTTTTTTTAATCAAAAGAGAATATTACAGGTGTGAAGAGAATAATTAATAATTAGCCCACTGCTGCTTTGAGCTGTGTGCATAGTTTTGCCCTGAATGTGCACAGGAGACCAAATTAGGGCACCGCTCATGCTTTGCCTTTTTATCCGTCTCCAGCCAGCTATGCATTAAAGTCACATCATCACATGAAGCGAGACTGAAACCAGTGTGTGACAACAGTTCGGCCACATAAATTAAACATATTTAAGGAAGGACAGTGTGTGTCGGCGTTCTGGTTTCCCAGAGGGACCAGCTCCAGCTTTAATGTGGGAGGCTGCTCTTCATTCCCCACTTCCAACCGTGAGCTCATTATGTTTTTCTAGCTGCATAAGCATACATTAATTGTCATCATCCTCTTCTAACCCTCCCTAAGTGCTTACTGAACGCAAAGCATCATCTCTCCCTCAACCTCAACCTGCCGATAGAGGCAATTCACATAAATAAAGATGAAAAAAACCCCCCCAAAAAAACGATGCAAAAATATCCAGAAAATAAGGGTTATTCACTTTTCCACACCTGTTGATGTTTCACACCTTTAAATAGCATCAAATAACTAATAAAACTCAAACTGACCAGAAAATATCACTCGAACACACACGAGTGTGATGAGAACTAACTAAAATGATCTTTTGGAAAAACTAATTGGTAACGTAAGAGGGGCTGGATTTATAGGCTGTAATGCAACCAGCCACAAGGGGGCGATTGAGATGCTTTGGCTTTGCTTTTGGGGAGCTCTCACACTGTCCATCTTCAATGGTTTGACATCAATAAGGAACAATCAATGTATTTTAATGGTATTCTGCAAAAAAGGCTTCTCCTCCGGCTGCACCAGCTTCCTGCCGCAGTCCAAAGACACGCAGGCCTTTGACCTTTACACATGTGTGAGGAGACAAAGGAGTGTTGGCCTGCGAGGGACTGCTGCCCTGTCCCCGCCGCTTCCCCGCCTGTCGGCCGGAGCAGCGAGACCCATTTTGAGCTCGGTTAGAGAGAGCAGGCGTGCCCAGTGGATGAATGATGGCGGTGTGACACTAATCGTATACCCTCCCACCGTTCAGCCACGTTTCATGGAGCAGATGGTCAGAAGACATGAATGAAGAGTCAGTGAGCCGGAAAGCAAACAGATTACTTAGGTATATGATGAAATGACGAAGGAAGCGCAGTTCACAGGCTATAACTGTGACAAACACACCGCAGTTCTGTTGTGGCTCATCATTTACGCACCTGACTTGGCTTCAAGCCGTGTGTACACACAGCGCCACTAGCTGTAATCATCATTATTTACCTGTTTTCTATCTAATATCTAACATCATTTCTACCATTCAGTATTTTTTAAAGGAACTTTGTAGACCGAGTACTGTTTTCTATGAAACACCAATCATTGTTAACAAGAATTTTACTTGCAAAAAAACACACTGACACTGAACAACTGACCCAAGTTCAGCTTGTAGAGATTATTTCATGACTGTGTTTAGGCAGTCAGTCACAGCACTTAAAAAAAAAAATAAAATAAAATAAAGCGCAATTTACCGTACTTTGATCGTATTTGTGCAATTTTAGTGTCCCTTTAGGAGATGTTTATTTCCTGTGGGAGGATGTTAGTTCCTCCCTGCCTTGTTTAGTGGGGACAGGCATCAGTGTTGCTCAGGAGAGCCAGGAGGGCTGGAAAAATGTGGTGATCCCGTTAGTCGGATGTGTTACTGTTATGTTGTTCTAGTGTGATTAAGGGCGCGCTCAAATTGGGCCATCCGCTCCGTGCGTAAAGACTTTAAGTTGCAGTCACGGTCTCTCAACGGGATGACTCAATTATAAGTAGTAACCGTGCTCAGAGCAGTGTGAGTGCAGGCCAGGGGAGGGGGCGGTGGTTGCTTTTGCACAGCACAAAACAACTGGGCCAAGCGTGAGTGCGCCCTAAAAAGAAGACAGAAGGAAGTTAATAGACACTATTTGTAGCCCAAAAATTATCCACAGCCCTGGAACACTCACTCACCGAACCCACAAACATAGTCTAGACTCTTTCATTGAGCTGCTATGTTTCTTTTTGTCATAGCACTCACTTCGGTTTGTTTTTATTGTTTTTACATTTTGGTTCAGGTTGGATCATCATTTCAGCCCCATTTTTTGGTGATGCCAGCTTATGCTCAGGGAGGATTTCCACTTAAAGGAGCATTTCTGGTGTTTTTCAACCAAAACCCTATTTCCTGGTCTACGGGGTTTAAAATTTTCACAAAATGCATGTTTAAAAAAAACAAAAAACAATGACTCCACCATGACGTTCAGTCACTAGCAACGATTAGCTTGACAAGGCTGCACAGTTCAACAGCATGGGGGCATGATGGAACATCAGAAAGAAACGGCTTTTCTCATCAGAAACTGCACTCAAACGTTCATGGCAAGTGTTATGTTACATGAACGTTTACAAAACACAAAACACTGTAGGCGTGTAAATCACCGGTTTCATTACAATATCATATGACAGATTCTTCGGACAACAATCTCAATATCACAAAGTGCTGTGATTTGAATTAAATTAAAGTCAGGGGCCTGTGATCGATATCGCACAATATCATGTACCAAATTAACAGTCAGTTACATTTCAAGCTAAAAAAAAAAAATCAATATGACTTGACAATATTATTTCTGAAATGTTTCAGACATTTTAAATAACAATCTTTTGTTTTAAAATGGGAGAGGATATTTTACATTATGCAAATTCTACAAAGAGGCTAAATTTGCACTCATATTAACCACCATCTGTTAGCACCTAGCTGCATTTGTAAGCAGATGACGCGCAGCTGAGCGGAAACTGTGAAACTGGCGTGCAGGAAGAGTTTCAAAATAAAAGCATATATCTTATACAGTGATACAGATCATGCAAAAAAAAATTGAGTAAAATAATTGATGAAAAAAACTCCAATTTATTTCTGACATTCTGTCATTCCCTTTGCTGTTTCATTGCAATAGGTCAATAGGTCAATGCCAATGTCAAAGTCAAAACAGGAAATAGCACTTAAGTTATAAAAAACACTGGTCTTCTCCTTTATCAAGAGAGAGTAAAGAAAACAGTGGGTCCAGAGACGTCGCAACATCCTTTTCAAAAGTTGTCGAGTGAAAAAGCTGTGAATGCTGCTGTGAAATAACATGAACAGCCAGTGAAAGGCAGACAAATCTATAGAACAGAGGACGCTCACAGTGAATTCTCATCTTCGTATATTGTCCTTCACACAGGTGGAGCCTATGAGAGGATAAATGGCAGCGGAGGTCTGTTCCCGAGCACACGATCAGTCAGGATCCAAGCTCTCTTCCCCGGCTCGCCACCACCTGCACGCCAAGGAGATTGTTTCATTCATCCAAATTACAGTGCAGATGAATCCTGAAATATCACTCACGCCGCTCAAATTCGCAGCCGGTGATAAGCTAAGAACGCCAACCAAAATGTAATTGATGTATCAGTAATCCATTTAACGGGCCAGACAAGATAAGGTGAGAGTGGACGGAGAGACCAATGAGCCCTGATAAGAAATGAGTGCTCAGTGTCAACCTGTATCCTCCTCAGAAAAATCAAACGCGCAGACTGTTTAAATGGTGCCGGCATTTTAAAACGGAGCCTCCCACATTCATCCCTTACATCCGTTCTATCGAGCTAATAAAGCAAAGCCCAGGATTGATGTTATTATGAGGTCTGTTTGAAGACACGCATGTAAAAACTGTACTGTACATAATGTGAGTCGGTTTATCCCTGTTCGCCTGGAGCTCCCTCCTACAACTAGCGGCTCCTTCCTGTGTCTTGTGTGTGATCATTGATGAATGTCCTTTACTCTGACCTTTTATAAACAAGCGAAGACTGAGCATATTACATAATATCATCTGCTATCATCTGATGGTTGTGCATCTGTTGCAGCAGCAGTAGAATCCAAGGAAGGAATCAGCTGCTGCCATTATACAAGTATTCAGATAGAATGAAGATCATATTGCTCACACGCGCCTATGTTTTCTAAAAAGCTTTTGTTGTGTTCTGCAGGGTTGACACGTTTCTGAGTATAAAGAGGCGTTTGTTCAAGGCTTAACTGACCTCTGTGACTCAACAGCTTCTGTCTTATATGATTCAAAATGAATGTGACCAAGACTTATGGTGCCACTGGGCATAAAAGTCTAATTTTACATACTTTTTTCTCCTGGTTTCACTTGTGTACCACCAGCTTATTCCGGCTCAATGCAATGTGTTTTCTTCATTACGCTACGTGGGCCTGCTAGAGAACTACTGTTCATTAATGCATAAGAGCTCTGGTGTTTGCCGGTGTTCTGCGACTGCAGACGTCTGAATCATTAAAGCTGAGACTAATGCGAAGGTGTGAAATTGCAAAGACAATTTGCAGAGACACAACACGAATATAATTTGGCCGCAGCCTCTCCGCATTATTTAGAAGAGTGAGTGAGAACGACACTTTGACTGAGGCGCCCATATGTAGCTTCAGCTTCCGTTTAGATTATTATTTACAGGTCATGAGGCCTGAGCGCTGAGCATGAATAATAACAGCCAACGCCATCTGGGGAACTTGAAAGTTTCACATTAGCCTGTAATGAACATTAGTGTTATAAAGAGGGTCACTGAGCAAATCTAACACAAACACAGTGTTGTTTTTCATTCAGCTCAGCCTTCGAAAAAGCAGCAAATGTTGCAGGAAACCAGTGAGTGAGCGTCAGCCTTATAGAATGTGGATGAAAGCGGATCCATTATGAACACTGCGGTTCCCTGCCCGGATCTGAAACCGCTGCCACGGAAACACACCTTCGAATACTTCACTCTGCACCGCGGCCATATTCCTCCTGTTTGGACCGAACGAAGCCCAACAGAGACTCTTTGTTTTAATCATTGTTCGTGATAGACAGAAGTTGTGATGTGAGATGCGAAATGAAGTTTGGAAGTTAGAAAATGTCATCATCCCTTAAGTGTTTGTAGGGATGGAATTCACATAAGATAAAATACAGACGTGTTTCAGTTCCTGGAGTTAAATTATGGAATGAACTCAGAGATGAGATGAAACTGTGTTGCTCTATACTGAGTTTCAAACAAGCTGTGAAAGTTTTAATAAAAAAAAAAACCAAACGTTTATAACTGTAAAATAATTAAAAGTAAAATAATTTGTAACTATAATATAGTATATGTATATGTATATAAAGGGAAGACTCTATGTCTAACATTTAGCATTACAGAGTGACTTTCACTCAACTCTGGTTGGGTTTAGGCACAAACAGGTTATTAACTCCAGGACCCTGGCTAAAAGTCATGTGACCCTCCACCCCTGCCGTTGGAAGGATGTTTCAATACAACATTGTGTTCAAGTCGTGTTGGACAGGCACCTTGAGCCATTGTAGGGCTGCAGCTAATGATTATTCTAGTAACTGCATGATCTATCGAATTTTTTTTAATTAATCGATTGATCTGATATTAAAAAAAGATATATTTTATTTCTGTCACCTTATTTAAACATTTGTTTACATAAAAAAACTTTAATAGAACATAATAAAACACAATCTAATTATTAAATTGCATGCAAATGGCTGCTGTATGTGTGCAGATATAGGTGTTATATATATATAAGATAGACTTTGTTTTTTAATAAAGTGCACAAAAAGACATACTTTATGTTGCTTAAAGGTACCTGAGCTATTAAAACATTAATAATAAAGATAATAATAAAGACAGAAAAAAAGGAAAAATGTAAATTACAAACTGTAAACAGTTTTTTTTTTCCTTTTTCCCAGGCGTTAACACTAAGGTATGCTGCTTATCATGTAAAAGTGACCTTGCATGGCATCATCATCACACACACACACGCTCTCACAAAACAAAAACAAATTGTCATTATGTACATTATTCATTATGCTGGAGCTGTGCACGTTCCGGCAATGTGCAGTTCTCGGCAGACAACTCTTGTTTGAACTCATACCTGCTTTTCGAAGCAGGGGAGCGAGGGGCATCGCGCTGCTGTAACCTTGTATGTGGATTGGAGACACATTTGCATTCATACCTGTGTTCAGTGTGCATGCAAGTGTCCCATTGCATCCCCAACCACCTTTTTAGAAGTGGTTTGGCAGATCGGATCACAATCCGTCTACATTTTAATGCTAATGCCTTGTTTTGCAAGGAAAACACATGTACTGAAAGTGCCAAATCGCACTGTCAGTGCATGTGGGCTTGTTTGTGAAGTCACTACGCATAAACGCGCATACGTTTTTATTTTTATGTTTAACTGAGGATTCTGTGTTTAATTATACACTCCTGCAAGTGCCTGACTTTGCCTTAAAAAACAAAATTAGTCAAAGAGTGCTGGTCTGTAGTTGCTGAATTAAGGTCTTGGTGCAAAGTAACGGTGAAGTTTCAGGATCTCTCCCAAAACTTGAGGTGAAATGTTGCCCCGTTCAATTTTTGGGTACCTTCCGATTCTGGACATATTTTATTCATTGCTTCTAAATTTACATTCATTTATGGAATTTAATAAATTATGTATAAATTAAGTTTATTATTTCCAAGAAAAGGCTTTACATTTTTGAAACAGTGTGTAAAATGTGGCCCTTTTCTTCAAATTTCTCAGTGTTGCAGACTAGAACCCCAATGCAAAACTCTCTAAACCTGTCCCCAAATATAAACAAGCAATGACCATGAAGGCTATGTGATGCCATTTTTCTTGTTTTTCGCACACTGATATGTCAATTCAGGTGGTGTTTTGGTTCAAATCAAGGAGCTGCACGTCCAGACGAGAGCCAGTGTTTCTGTTTGTGGAATATTGAGCAGTGAATTTGGACACAATTTATTCTACTGTATCTGATTGTTTTTTGTTTGTATGTTTTCTATGGGGTTTTTTTTCTTGAACTTTGGTATCATAATGCTGACAGGAACCTCTTCTGCCGCAGCAGATGTGTGAAAATAGTCTCGGTGTTGTGAGAGCAGAACAAGAACAAGAACAAACTGGAGTCTTTCTAAAATGTCCTGTTTGCTTTTTTGTCCTCTCGCTGACTACGCCCCAACAACCCGAAACAATGCATTATTTATGTGCGTGTGATTTCTTTTTTCTTTTTCTCCCCGTGTCTCGATGAAGAGAGATGGCTTTATGTACAAAGGCTGGATGCTTTTTAACACTTCTTCACACATGCAATTACTGAAGATGCAGTTGAAAATCCCCCCAAAAAAATCACCAAAATGAAAATAAAAGGCTAAATAACACATTTGTGTTTTTTTTGTTTTTTTTCCCAAGAAGGGAAGCATATTTGAGGATTCTTGCTTCCTTTGCTTCAGGCTGTTGCTTCCAAAAAACGATGATCTGTGGCCTCAAGACGCACATCATCTGGGCGGAGATGAGCTTCAGCAAAACAAGCTTTCTCCCGTTAAGGATGGGTGGTGTTTTTCACAGATTTCATCCATCATCCAATCCACGCTGTAACTGCAGCCTGAAGGACGTAGCATCCATCCTGATGAATAGTTTGGCTTGAGACTCCTATTTGGTGGCAGCGAGGAAATCAAGCCTGCCTGTCTGCAATATCCGGCTGTCTACCGCTGAGGGCTCTTCGAGGCAGATCGAACACGATGACAAGGACAAGATAAAGTTGTGCTTTGTGTTAATTGTGTGAATACTTGCGGAAAAGAGGCCCTCCAACGCACACGATCCAGCAACGCTGTTAGCTAGGAGTCAGTACGGTGTTCAGCATTCGCAGGAGGCAGCAGTTCCACTGACAACTGCTCCAGGAGGAATGCAGTGTTGAAAAGTTACACTCCAATAAGAGGGAAGGAACTAAGCGGCGCAGTGTATGAACAGGGAGAAAGCAGTTGGTGGACCATATATTTACTTACTCATTGCCCTGATAGGCGAGTCCTCATTGTGTCAAGTTCAGAATTCAACCGGTTTGTGTTGTCTTCCTCTGCCTCTCCAACTTCTTCTTCACAGCGACTATTATGCCCTCTGTGCCACAGAAGAGAAGGAATGTAAGACGTCTTGAGCTCTGAGCACTTGAAAGAGACAGTCATCAGTGGTTTGACAGCCAAGTGCTGAAGGCAAAGATACTCCAACCAGCTTGGCATGGCTCCACTTTCATCCAAGCAGGAGAGAAGCCACAGCTAAGAGGGTCAACCGAGCATTTTAAGACAGACATCTCATAGTGGCAGCATTTTCAGCTCGAATTCACATCACTGCGACCACGCTCAGTGCAAACAGTGTCTCAAAATATCACCGCAGGCAGTTAAAGGGGGCTGGCGGTGTCTTAGGAGAACCAGCAGGAGGAGACCTGATGAGGAGGAGATGACAGAGTATCAGGGCTTGACGGCACAGCTGGGAGTGATGTACACAGTATGCACTCATATAGGAAGGTCACACAGTTGTGTTTCCACGCAACAAGCAGCCTCCCGACAAACTTAGATTAACTGAGCAAGCAGTGCAGGCGGTGCACTTCTCCCTTGGGAAGTGGACCACCAAAAGGGTGGCTGGCTGACAGGACAGCGGCAGCAGGATCATTTGTGAAAGTCTCCCGGGACAACACAGATGTGCACATGCTGCAGGCAGGCAGGGTCTGATGTTATGTTTTCCATATTTTTTTGGACACCTTTAAAGGCCTGATCAATGCACGTCGGAGTCGCTGATTTAAAAAGAGACAAAACGACACAGCTCCTCAGACAACATCACGTACATCACCGGGCGAGCAAAGGAAAACGTTTTGGGATGATGTGCAGATTTGCTGCAGTAGAAATTTTAGTGCGACTGTTGAATGCTTTGACTCACATGCCATCTCGACTTTCTACTGCTTCTGTTTCTACTGTTTCACAAAAAAAACATTGCGTCGACCACTACCGTCCTGTGACAGCTGTGACAACCAGTTCTAACTCAGAGTTCTAACAGGTTAACTAAAAGCCTTGCTTGAAAAAAAGGAAAAATTTTGCGATAAAATACTAGTGTGATGAAATTAGAAATCAGTTATCGGTGTTAATTTCCTTCACGAAAACTATAATGAGAAATGTTTATCAGCAACCCTTTTTTACGCCACAAAGGCGAGACATCGATGAGCTAAAAATAGATCACTGATAGCAAAAAACTGTGACTGAACGTATGTTAACTTGTGTTATTCTTTGTGTGGGAACAGGGGAGACGTGGATCAGGATTAACCCTTTTACTTTCAGCGGCAGCAGTGAAACAGCATGCAGCAGACTTCGCGTTATATACCTATAACGTGTTAGAGATATTACCGTGTTGTGAAAGGAGCCACGCTGCTCTTACAACAGCAGAGGACAACACAGTCTGTACTGAATCCCCTGACAGGTATTTTATTGACTAAAACAAGGAATAAAACTTAAATGAATTGAAATGGGACTAAAACTAAAAAGCGTTTGAAGACCGAGACTAATGATAAATCCAAAATAGCTGCCAAACTCATCAGATCCCCGTGTGCGGCAGAACCGAACAGACGTGAATGACAGCAGAAACGATTGACTGAAGCAGACACAGCATGTACGTACACGAGCAGGTTGAGGTTTGCCAAACAGCTTGCAAGAGAAGCAGAAAGAATGAGCAAAACAGCAGTTTATAACACAGCCTCCGATGAGATCTGTGAATTGGATGCATATAGATGGAAAAAGCTGAGACATCAAATTATGTGAGCAGGTTTTGGGATCAGCTGATTTGTAGGATAGCGAGTTAATCAACGGAACTGAATTAATGGAAATTTTTCTCCTTTAGCAGTTTTACTTAAGCAACATTTGCATTTACATTGATCACATTTACATGCAGCTTTTTTTTTTTTTTTAACCAAAGTGACATTGCTATTTGCTGAATAAGTGCTGATAAAT
>KV751374.1:40346-59222 GCA_001698575.1 Mola mola | reverse complement strand
AACTCCATAACTTGACGCTAAAAGTGTTGACATAACATAAATCAAGTGTGAGTTCACTCGGGACCACCTCAGTCAAAAATATATCTATCGCATAGCAAAATAATTAAATTTTGGCGGTATGGTGTTGTGGGATCTCCCTGTCCGTCCATGAGCATACGTGGAAAGCCTTCAGCACGGAGAGTCATTTCCTTGCTCTTTCATGTGCCAAACATGAAATGGCTACAACAGGGACAGCAGCAACAAGGATCCCAGAACAGATCAAGAATCATTGACAACACAGACGACATTGGTAAGACATACGTACGAACAACGGAACCGACGGGGTGGAGGCGGGTTAAACGGCTTGCAGAGAAAGCAGCATGTCTGAGCGGGCTGTGATAACTGATGACTTCCAGCGATCGCCAGCTGAATTATCAGATGATGCGGGCTGAGCCAACGCTAAAGTGCTCGATTATTGGTCTCTGCATGTTGTTTTATGCTCATTTTGGGTAATTGATGAACAAGATCTACCAAATCATCGTGCGCATTTTTCACTGTAATAAAAGAGTCGGCATCCAGAACTTTTTTTCTTACATTATGTGCTTGATATGATCTTTGTGTGCAGCCCTTATATGATGGCGACGTGCTCACATTGTTCACACAGTGAAACGGTAAAAATCCAACTTTTCCTAAAGCACTCAGCCACACTGCCGAAGCTGCTGGCGCCTTGAACTCCATGTCCTGTGCAATAAAACTGTGGAATCCTCTCAATACTTCTGCACAGCCCTGAGCAAAACAAAAGTCCTCGCACAATGAAATCTGCTAATAAATACAGAATTGCGCAGAATTGGATTCCGTCATTCGGAGTATAATGGGTCGGCATTCACTGTATTTATCAGAACAATTGCAGATGCTAGGCTGACAGAAACCGATTGTTTTACTTGCATGCGCCCACGCCGAGCTCTGAGTTTTCAGACAGCGGCGTAGCTGGAGGTTTCTGGCCTCATTCTCCCCGTACTTTGACTGTGAAATGAGACAAAGACTGTGATGTTAAGAGTTCACATTGTCAGCTTGGAACACCAGAGGGGATTTTCAACCCCATCAAAAACGCTGTTAAAGAGCCCCAAACCCTTTTGTAGTCCTGCCAGAAGCCTCTCAGCCGATTACGATTTGATTCTGTGATCACTATCTGATGCACAGTTCTTACCAATTGTTGCTGCAAACTCTCGGATGTAGCAACACAATCATACATCAGATGAAATCCAATACTTTTGCGTCATTATAACACTGTCAAACTTTTACAGAAAAGCAAGCAGGATTTACATTATAACCCATATTTTATACAAGTCTATAGCCAAAGAGTTACAGCTTATTTTTGTGGTTTACATTTACTGCTAAGGGAGGTGACATGTAGTGTGTCTACCACTGACTGTAACGTATGTAAAGATGGACGACATGAGGACTCCCCTCTAGTGAAGCCAAAACATCCCTTTTGCCCCCCTGGTGGTGGGCTGCAGATATGTTTAAGTGCTTGTTTTTCTTAACAGTTTTGTGTTTTGTCATTTGTCAATATAAAGAGGATGAAACATGACTGACAGCTCAGTGTTGCTCATAATTGAGGATATGGAGATCGTCGCTCTGTACTGGACATCACCAGTGCTAGAAGACTGAATGTAAAATGGATATTTTGCTTTCTTGTCTGTACAGAAGGTGAAAGTGGAGTTGTCTCGTCTGTTTTTTTTTTTTACGTTAATGGAATCGTCAGATACGTTCATACACAACACAGATACATAGGCATTTGTTACTGGTACCGATTAGTAACACTGCATGCATGATCATTATGTGAACGATTGACGTCACTTTCAACTAGTCTACAACAATTCAACATACAACAACAGTGCATTTCCTGAAAATCAGATGGAGAAGTTTGGTTTTGTGTGACCACATTTGTTTTTGTTTTTTGTTTTTATAATTTTTAAAATCTGCTTTTAATGCATCATTTCCACTAGGGGCACCAGAGTCTAATATTTTGGACGTTAAAAGCATTAAGTCAAAGGGACATTTGAAAAAACACTACTGAAATGAATATATTTGGTCACAAACTAGAGCATTGGAGCAAGTCTGACATTGTTCACAGTAGGAGATTTTATTCTTTTACTGCATGTAGTGTCCAACAGACTGCTACTTCCCTAACCTCGAGTCTTTCATTGTAATATAACACAAGTATTGCACAGAGCTGAGTACATATGTATTAATCCTTTAAAATTCAATCCAGATGGCGAGGTTGCCATCCTCCTTCTGCGGTTCTGATCCTGTGCTTTCTTCAGTAACTTTAAGCAAAACAGGAAGCCAGTGTGTCACTTAGACAGCCATTAGACGGGGTGAAAGCCTGGGCTGATGTTGATGGCTCCACATAATGGATATTGCAGACAGTTATATTTTGTTTCTACTGCACCAATGTTAAGGGTATAACTGTAGTTCAAACTCTGGCTCAGACATTGGAGACAAATTGGGACACAGTTTTTAGATGATGTGTGATTCACTGAGTTTTAACTTGCTGCAACAAAATAAATCCAGGAACATAACTGACACAAAGCTTCAGACGCGTATATTGTCCTCATCAAATAAACAAAAAACTATTCCTGAGAAAATAAGAGATGAAGTAAAAAAAAAAAAAAAAAAAAAAGGGAATTTCAGCATACGCTATTTCAATCATCACTTGCTGAACTGCTTTTAATTTATTTATTTTCTGAGACGTACCGACAGGCGCACCAGGACTCATCCAAAAATACAATGCAGGCCGCTGAATTAATAAAAGGCTATGAGTTTTTACTGGAGTTGTGAGAGGAGAAGACTGTGTTAAACTATTCCTGAGAAAAAAAAAAAAAAAGAAAAAAAAAAAAAAAAAAAAAAAAAGGGAATTTCAGCATACGCTATTTCAATCATCACTTGCTGAACTGCTTTTAATTTATTTATTTTCTGAGACGTACCGACAGGCGCACCAGGACTCATCCAAAAATACAATGCAGGCCGCTGAATTAATAAAAGGCTATGAGTTTTTACTGGAGTTGTGAGAGGAGAAGACTGTGTTTATTTTAGCCCGCTGCTGTTCTGACTGAACGAGCCTGTCCAGTCTCTAGACATCTCCGCTGCATTTTACAGTACATATGTTCCTGCGCACTGCTTGTTTGTTTCTGTGAGACATGTGAGTTTCACACCATTGCCGCTGTCTGAAAAAGGGTTTTTGCAGGATTGAGAGCAAACCGATGAATTATTGAACACAATATACAGAGTGGAGTAAGTGATACTATATATATCTTTATTTTTGCTTTTATTTTTTTTTTCTTGTTTGCCAACATCAAAATCCTTTCACTCCTCCCATATATGTTATTAATGCTGTGAGGAAGAAGTAAGATCTTTTCCTCCAGTAAAAGTACCTAATCCATTAAATAAAATTGACATATTTTCTTATAGGAGAAAAAGATAAAACATTTAAATAAATGGTACATTTCATTTCATTTCAAAGGACATTCCCTCTCACATGGAAATGTAATATATGACATACATGGCCCTATATCATGAGCGATATGACCATATAGGGCAATTTATTTATATCACACTTTTTTCATTCTCTGGCTATATTTTATAATATATCTAGTAGCTTTTCTACTAGCTTTTCTTCTTCTGGAAAAGCTAGTAGCTTTTCTTGTTCTTCCTTTGTCTGAATCCAACATGTACGGCTGAATTCCTCCACTGTGCAGCATATAGTAGACTAGTTAAAAGTCAGAACGTGACATAGCAGGTAAGCTCCAGCTCGCTCCAGCTGCAGGCGAGGGGGCAGAATGCAGACGAGGCCATTCTAAATTAGGTAGAAATTCATAGACCCCACAACCTTGATGAGGCAAAGGTTTCGAATTACGTTCAAATGAAAATATGTATTTTTGAGAAACACAAATCACTTTGAGCGTTTAATCAATAGCTGGAGCAGGTCTTAAATTTCTGCAGATGGATTATTCACTATGTTGTAAAAACCGAGACACTGTTTTTGAAACCCTCTGGAAGGTAGCACAGGTAATGCAAAATGGGGTTTCAGAACATTTTTCCATATTGAATGTAGCCTCTGGCTCCAACTGCTGATTTCAGTCCGTCACTCATCCTGAACCCATCCCTACGAGCCTGGAACCGTCCATTATTTATTTCACTGCCCTGTGCCATCTGCAGGCTACAGATGTTACATAGCAATACCACCGTGTCCAAATTATTTGTTACAAGTCCATTACAACAATTTCAAAACACCATTAAAGTGAAATTGTCAATAAAATGCCTCCCTTCAGTCTGCACCACACGAAGTGAAGCAAGTTCCAGCACACCAACGTTGTCGTCAATGTATTCATTGAGTCTGTGGTGGAATTAGTTTTGTGAAACAACAGAAGCAGCTTTAGCAGGCCCAGATGATTCTACAACCAGAAGGATGACCAGCAACGTCCACACACGCTCTGCAGCCTGCAGTGCAGAAACATGGACAGTTAAAAACAGCAGCCTACGCTGTTTGAAGAAGAGCAAAGAGGTCAAGAGTACAGTAAAGTGCACTACAAGTCCAGAGGAGCAATCCCAGAGGCATGTGGCAAGGTCCAAGAACTAGGAGAGATGTGTCTTTTGCAAGTGAGCTTAACATCTCAGGAGGGCTTTCAAGCATGTGCACACCAGGCCCTTTAACTACTCGCTGACCTAGAACCACTGTGCTGATTGTTTATTGTGTGCCTGGTTTAGTCCGTCATACAGTCCAAGAGTCGACCAAAAGCAGAATATTCACTTCAGAATACAGTGGACTGGGAGTTAAAAGAAAATGAATGTACTCAAGGGGAGAGTATCAAAATTGTTCTTTAATTTATCCCATTTATCTTTTTCTGTAGCTACATAACCTATATGTTGTGGGATTTTTTAAAACATTAAACATTCAGGTGGAAACATTGTGCTATTAAGTTTGTACTGCACTTCAGAATATGGAGCCGTTGCCGCTCAGCAAGAGAAATCTAACTCATCCGTCATGCTGGCTTTAGTTTTAGTTTTCACATCAGATTCAGATAAAATATGCATGTTAAGTAGGTATTTATATCCATTTATCACATGAAATTCCGTGAATATAAAACAACTCTTGTATCCTACCTCAAATCTCTCTACCTCTAAACTTCAAATTCTGATTTTACATGTTTTGTCCTGGCAAAGTCCAGTTTTATGAATCTATGACTCCCTGAGAACTACAATTAATGGAAACTGTGATATCCCCCCAGAATATAGCCTGAGCAAAATTCCCTTTTTTGTGGTCCTCCACGGCTTTAGTGGTAATGGGATCTTCGCCCTTGGACGATTTTACAATTGCGACTTGGAGTCTTAAGAGAAGCTAGCAGCAGCTAGCCTCTATCTCAGACAAGGTGAATTTTACAAACTATGGAGGTTAGGGAACTAGTCTTCTTCTAAGCCGAGGACGAGATCTCGCGCCACATGGCAGGAACGTCAGTGAATCTTATTATAGTGTTTACAAATCTGCTTGTCACACATGTAAACCATCACGCTAGACCCCGACGCTGCTGTGTCCCGCCTGTCAGTCCTCTTCCATTGGAGAACGGCAGCTCGCCTTCTGAAACCACACTGTCGGGTGGAATTATGACGCCGTCGGGGTTTCCTGTGTCAAATAAAAGGGGTTAGAGAGCGGTGCTGCACAATCTCTGTGTAATAAGGGTAATATCATAATCACTTTCAAATACAGGTATGCTTACTAGTAATATGTAATTACATTATGAGCGTTAACGTGCATGGGCATCTAACTTTAGTAATGCAGTAATGTTTGTGCTGTAGCAGGGTACATTGTCCTGTGGCTCGAGCTGCTTCGAGCAGGGCGATACAAGCACCTTCGATGGCGCCGGCGCAACTTTACTTCTATGGCGTTAACCTAGGCTAAAACAATTATGGCTGTGCGTGTGTTTCCGATGAAACAACTGGAGGACTCTGTTGTTGTGCCGTGAGGAAAGACGCGTTTGGTTGCTGTTTAAAGGCCAGGAAATTTACTGGAATCTGTTGTTGATTAGGAGGACTGCACCTCAAAGGCTTCAAATCAGTGCCTTTGTTTTGCTTTTCAGAGAGACTAACGAAAGAGGATTAAAGTCATTTGTAGACCCTCGGGCAAAATTTTAAAAAAGGTTCAGAGAATTAATCAGTGTTTTGCCAAGACAGGGCGGACACGTTGGAAAAAGACTGATTTATCAAGTCAAATGGCACTGTTGGTGAAATCATTTTTGTCTCAAATCTCTTCTAGCCTTTGTTGAAACCTCATTAGCGTGAGATAACTGCACAGGCAGCACACGCCATAAAGAGCTGGGATGATTACTTAACCTTTAGTTGTATTTAAGTGAAATAAAATGCAGCTTTTTGCATCTCCCACTTCTCCTGTGAGAAGCTCAAGAATTTGACAGTTTTTGTTAGCCTCAAGTTGTCAGCGGCGTCGTTAGAGTCGTTTGTCAACGGATCCGAGGCGAGTACAACCAGGACATTTTCCTCTCAAAGTCGCCACATCAATTATCCGCCTGTCAGACCCTCTCGACTCCACTCGTGCTGCAGTTAAAGGCACCTTCATTAAATGTGATCATTGATTGCCAGGAAAAAAAAAGATAAACTGTAAAGTTGGGGTCGGGCTGAACCAGCTCACAGGTGGTTATTTTTGAAATCCAATCTTTTTGGTTGCTCCACATGTGAAGCTGCACGGTTTGTCTTTAAACACACAGCATGTGTACGATGAGTCAGGTCTTCTCTCCTCTCGCTGACATATTGTCAAGGCGTCTGTGTCGCTGCTGCACGTTGTTTTGCGATAGACAGTAAGAACAAACTATGCAGTTATATCCTTGAGGTAACCTATTGTGTAAGAAGATCTCATTCCTTTTGCTCAGCTCGAAGTGACTCATCCTCTCCCGGCACTGACCGGTAGCATCCTATTCCTCACTGCTGTAAGTCTGCCCTTGTGTGTTAGTGTGTTTATGAGCAAGTCAAGTACGTGTCTGGTGTGGCTCTAAAGGAAAACATAGACATAAAGACTCAAAACTAGCTCGCTCTAGAGCTCATTACATAGCGTGGATTGAGTTTAATTTGATCTTCCCACTCTTCGTCTGTTTGTCTGCCAGCGGTACCTCATTACATCTATTGAAATAAAGAGGTGCAGCTACTTTCCTTTTTGTAGCTGACAGCACCGGCTACGGATGATAAACATTTGGGCTTTCACAGCAGCAATTGACATAGAGAGGTCTAACTGGTGTCATTTTGTAACTAATTTCACCTGACTTCAGGGACATCCTCTGTGATGTGACAACACTTTTCCATTGGTTTGCTAACCATTGCCATCAGACAACAAAGATGAAGCATGCTGCACCAAATAAAAGCCTGCTTGATCCAGCTGGTGTTGAAGTGGAGTGGGGTGGAAGGAGCACTTATTCAAGAAGTTCAACAAGCAAGAAAGGAGGCTTCAGCACTACTGAAAAAAAATTGATTTGCTGGTTTAATTAGTTTTTTTTTTTTTTTTTTTAAAAAAAGGCTTGTCTGGTGTGTCATAGAATTGCTTTGTTAGTATATTTTAAGCTGTTGGCATGATGTGTTAAGGCTGACTGGGAGAGGCAGTCAACAGAGAGGAGATCCAGCTGTTTCTGTCTGCCTGAAATACAAAACTATAGAAATAAAAATAAAAAACGTACGCTAGAATATATTGTATTCCAACTTTTCTTATAATGGCCTTGATTTCCCAGGACATGGTGTGGCATACAGAGCATAACATTGAGATTAATTGAATTCGAATAAAAATGAGTCGAGAATAAAATCAACAACCAGAACCAAGCTCCAAGTGGAAGTCAGAAACATAAATCAAATCAAATTTTGTTTGTTTAGCCACAAATCACAAATTACAAATTGTCTCACTGGGCTTTCACAAACTGTACAGATCCTACGCCCTCTGCCCTCAGACCCTCGAACCGGATGAGGGAAAACTTAAAACACCTTAAACAGGGGAGAGTAAGAAACCTCAGGAAGAACCCCAGAGGAGGGATCCTTCTTCCTAGGACGGACAGACGTGCAATACATGTCTCTTGTACAGAACACAACAATATGACAATAACAGATTAGTAAGAATGTTTGAGTTCATATGAGTCTAGAATTTCAGATGTATGAGAAATCTCTTGACCCAGAAGCAGCTGTTAGTCTCTTGGTTCAGGAGATGTCGTAGTCCACGGATCCAGTCCAAGAGTATGTGGAAACGTCTGGAAAAGTCTGGTGATCCAGAAGCAGCTATAGTCTGTTGTTCCAGAAGTCATCACCAGTAAAAGATCCCAGCAGGTAGTGAAATCCTCCACCTCACCTTTAAGTCTCTTCAGCATAGACTTATAAGAAGCAGTCTCGATCGTTGTATTAACCCAGACCTTCAAGGCTGGAGAATCATCTGTTTTCCAGTGTCTCAAGATAATTCTGGACGCTGTGATCAAAGCAACCATAATAACAGAACAAATGTCCCTTTTGAAATGTTTGGCATTTGATATTTGTCACCAAGTAAGAATAAAACAGGGGTGTGTAGAATTCTTGAACCATACCAGCTACTCAGTACAACCACAACTCTGATCCAAAAGGGTGTTCGCACATTCCCACGTACAGTGCAAAAAGGTTCCCGCTTCGAGTTTACATTTAAAATTCCCTTGATCGGTTTCACCATATGGACTCATGTTGGGTTTATGCTAATATCTAGGCACGATTTTATATTGTGTGAAATTCCCTCTCGCTTCCATAACATATTTTCCACTATCTGCTCAAATGTTCAACCATCTGTCCTGAGTAAAATCTATTTTCCAACACTTCTGCCATAACTGTCATAGGTTAGTTAATTTACTGCGTACAATCTGACTGCATAATCTGTCAAATTTTGAGACCATATGACACTCTCGCGGCATATTGAAAACAATCCAGAATAGGATTTTCCAAGGTTTTAACAAACCTAGATATTACACAATTTTGAATTTAGAAATATTGCAATGGCAGAATAGTTTGTAGGAAATTTAGCTGCACTGGCAGAGGTTTGCACTCTGTGACTACCGTCGAGTTCCTACTTAAAAACAAACAGAAGGGTGGCAGCAGTCTTAACTTTTGGCAAGAAAAAGTGAGCAAAAATGAGCAAAATGTCCTCTTTTGGCTCATATGTTGTAGCACAATATCCAAATTCTTTCCCCATCTCATTTCAGACGAAAAGAGAGATTTTTCATTTCCTTTTTGGTGTTTTTGTGAAGCCAAACGTGACACACAGGAAAACGTGTGTCACTGGTCAAATTTTTACAGTCCTAAACAGACCTACAGCCGTTTCCATGCAGCAGTAAACACATGGCTGCTTTGGCTAATGTCTCAGTGTTTTGTGTTTAAATGTGCTGTGGACACGAACTGGAAATTTGAAAAAAACACAATTAAGAGAGTGAAAACACAACAAGTGGCCAAAATTTAAATTTGGGGCTGTCGGTGGAAGAGTGGTGGTCCCTCCTGTGCAGACGGACACTTGGACGTGATACTGCAGCAGTTACGTTGATGGATTCACAAAAAGAGAGCCTCTCTCTTGCATCTTCACACTCTGAAGAGGCAGGACTTGGTAAAGAAAAGACACATGACTCTTCTATCCCACGATTAGATATTAAAATGTCTGGTAGCATAGCTGAAAACCTCTGATTTATAAGGATTTCTTCCATTTGCGTGTCTCAGTCGAAATATATGAAGAATGATGATATCGGCTACTTTATCCCAAGATATGTGTTGAGTGACAGTGTTCTGATCAGACATTTCACTATCTTTTGCTTCAATTATACAAACACTAAAGCATTTAATAAAATGCTTGCTTGCCTTTCCATGTACACAAGCTCTCCAAGCTTTTAGCGTTAATGCCTAATCTAAGCCTCTTTTATAAGAACGGATCAGACTGAAATATTCGTCTCTCCTTTTTCCTAACTTTCTATCCCATCAAATATAAAGCTGGAGACAGAGGTCGACTAGCCCAGCTTGACATTTAAACTGGAAACAGGGGCCTCGGTGCTGTATTTCATTTGTTGATATTTACAAAAGCCTGTTCCTCGGCCAGGAAACAGCTAATTTCTGGGATCTTGTCAAGCAAAAGTCTCAAAAATGCAACAAGTGGTTGATTCTTTTGTAAAAATTAAAATGCCAACACGTCAAATGATGACCTCGTAGTTTTTTAGAAAAGGGAAGTTTAAGATATGTTTGGACAGAGCCAGACTAGCTGAGCCAAGCTAACATTAATTTCACATCGACCGTACAAAAACAAGAGTCCAATCAAAACTCTCAACAGGAAAGTCATTAAGCGTAGTCCCAAAAATATTGATCTAATCCATAAATTGTATTCAGTTATTGGAATATTCCTGTTATCTAACGTCTGTTTAAAAGGCTCTCCGCTCCATTTACACTCTTCCCCTGCTGGTCACAGTCGGCAATCGGATGCACCCTGCTGATATTTTCTGAGGCAGTAATAATGCACAAATATTTTCTCAACTTGTCTATTTTCCTGTTACCTGTTGCCCCCACCTCCACTCGATACACCTCTGTGCCACACGGACAAATAAAAACAAAGCGTGATTCACTGTGGCAGTCTGGCAATGCGGAAGATGATCAAAGTCTGGAGGGTAGGTTTGTACAAAGAGTCTCTACATTTTGCAGATCGCACTGACTGTATTGACAAAGAGCCGGCTTCTAGAGGACAATAAACAGTAAACACCCTGCAGATGCTTCCATTGACGCAAATTGCATGTTCAATAACATCCTGGAGTAGCATTTTCAGATTTACTGTTTTGTATTGACTGAAAAAAAACTGATCTAAACAAGTCCAATAGATGTTATTTGAAGAGTCTTTCATCATTTATATACAGTGTGTAGGTATTTTTATCTGTAATTAACTTAAAAAAAAAAAAAAAAGAGCCAAACATAAACTGTTAATGCAGTTTATGTTTGGCTCTTTTTTTTTTTTTGTGGCATATTACACCATATTATATCACTGCATAAATACAGACTTGGTATAACAAGGTTTTACATTCTGCTGTTTGCAACACAACGTTAATCTGCAGGCTTATTAATGATCGTTAGCTTGATTAATGGCACGCAGATTCGATTCTTTGCAGTTTAAAGTCGCTGCTAATTATCCTCCAACATCATTTTAACACACACTGCAAAAAAAAAAAAAAAATGGAATGCATGAATCAATAGGCAAATAAATCTTAAATTAACAGAATCCTATTAACGGGGCTCTGTTCATTTACAATTAAGTGAAACCCATTATCAGGTCCCCTCCTCGATTTTTCCTCCGTGTCTGGGGCAGAAAACGATTTCGCTTCTCTGATGGCAAGCCCTTACGCTCAGTGTTATTGCACTCGGGAGGTTTTGCACAGCACGGGAAAACAATATATAGCACAGCCATTAATTTGCCATCTTCAGAAAAGGGCATCAGTGATCTGTGAAATCACTTTGTTCGTTGGGATGGTTGCACTTTCTGTTCATTTACGTCTGATAATGACTTAGATGATGTGAATCTCCCCGTATGCCTGTCTCTGTTTTGGGCATCTGCAGTAAGTCACACTGGAACATTCATCCCGGTGCCCTGTGCTGTCGGTCTAATTCTCCCGCTGACAAAAGCTTAAGCAGTCTCGGCTTTAAGGTAATCAAATCAACATGTTGGAGAATGGGACCCGAGACACTCCCTCTGTTGAATGAGCCTCGGTTTTGTTTGCTGTGATCCATGAAATCCTCTGTCAATGGGATAGGAAATGTGAAGCCCTCCTATCGATTCTATTTTTTTATTGTCAGTGTTCAGTTCTGCTTATGTGGTTTTATTGCACCACGGGAAGTCTGTGGCGCCGCTGTGCCATCTATTGTCTCTCAACTTCTGTGCTGTGTGGGAAGTTGTAGATTTCTCTACTGACTCTATTGCGACAGAATTTAAAGCAGTCTCACTCTCACTTTTTTTTTTGGCAAAACCCATCATTCTCTGCAGATGCTCTGATGAAATGATCCAAACGCTCATCGACATGGATTTTTGACTCACGCGTTCATCCTCACCTCCATCCTGCAAATTTTCTCAAAGTCTCACGAATTAGTGTTCTTTTGGATCACATGTTTTTATTTTTTTTAGCTTTACCATCTGTAACATTTAGTGCCAGTCTGCGTTCTCACTTCAGCATCACCCGCGCAGCAGAAAGGCGCCATTGTTTGCACCAAGCAGCAGCCAAAGTCAGCAAGCAGCTGATGAACGCACATTGAGCAGCTAACGGGCCAAGAACTTGCTCCCAGGTGTTTGCTATAGAAACTTCCAGAGATTTTACTTCAACCTGAAATATTGAGATTGATTGATTTATTTGCTTATTCATTTGTGTGCGTCTTTAAATGACCATAGTACCACTGGATTTTCAGTGCAGCCCTGTGGCGAACTGGCAACTCGTCTAGGGTGTAGTCGGAGACGCTGTTTGTCAACAGGCGAAGGAAATAAAAGATAACGATGAGAGGAAGAACATTTTTTTTTTCGTTATGCATTGATGAATAAGATGAAATGTCCAAAACAATGTTGAGGTACAATTTTTGTGCATGATTGTTGGGAAAACCTTATTTGTCCAGAGGAGTTTTCTGTCTTGGAGTGAGGAAAAAAGAAATCAAGACAGTAATAAGTGGAGCAGATAGTGGTGAGTAAATATGATAGTAAATAACTGAATGCTGCTGGTGTAGCCTTAACATGTGAGGGACAGACTCTTGAATATTATATGCTAGCAGGGCACTATGCGGTTTTTTCTTGAACGTTTTAACATTAGTTCACTCAGTCAGCGGCGCAGGCCGGTTTGTTCACCTCTACTGGCCGTGGCTGAGTCAAGTGTGTGATGCAGGGAGTCAGAGTCAGGATACCATTGTTCTCTTTAGAATGACATTTTGAAAATAGCACTAATTAGAACTTTGCAAATCAGAAGAGCTTAAGTTTTTTTCTCAGTTTGTGATTATTTTTAACAGAATGCTGGTTGCCAAGGGCACCGACAGACCATAGAATTATCCCTGGGTGCACCTGCCTCTCTCCAGATGTCAGCTGTCACATTTGCGTGCGGGAAACACTCGGGCGGAGGAACTCAGTGCAGGTATAAATCAAGGAGGACAGGTCACCTGCCTCCTCCATTAGTGTAAGGATAACTTATTTAGTAACGGTGCAGCTGTGGTGACCCTGCTGCTGGTTACTTTTTTCACTGGGGAAAAAGTTTCTCAGTTTGGTGCCTCAAGCTGCATCTTGTGCCAACACTTTTCTTCTTTAAATTTTTTTTTTCCTGCTCAACCCATCTCTTTTTCATCTTTGTCATTCTTTTGCTTGATAATTATTTTGCACCAAAAAATGCTCTGAGCCGCCTCTGTTACTACGGTGAGAGCTATGGATGGATTACGTCCTTGTCTCTGTACTGTTTCTGTGACTCTTACGTGAAGCACACTGGTGTGCAGCTTTTTTTTTTTAAACCTGCACTTATGCTATAAAGAGCAGTTGTATTATTATTAATTTAGTTTTGTTTATTTGATTATATATTTAGTCATTATAGCACTAATGTCTGGTGTGTGTCTGTGGTTAGATCAACGTTGAACATGAGTGTGTGAGAGTCTCACACTGTACTGTAGCTGTAACGTAGGAGCTTTCAGTGAAGGCAGGCGTAACCCCTCAGGGTTCCTTGGAGGACATTTAGAGTGGTAGCAGCTTCCCACTACATACGTTCTACTTTTAATTAAGTAAAAGACCTCCTACATCATTGCTACGGTCCTAATGTGGCCAGAAGCTACACTTCAGCGCAAATGAGTACAAGCACGTTTTATCTCATTCAGCTGATTCAACAGAAATAAAAAAAATCATTATTTCAAACATCACCGAGCTCCCAGCAGATAGAAAACAGCTGAGCAACAAACAGTCAGAATGCTTTTTCTCCAGCAGTATATTCAACTCTTAAAGCATGTTTTTACTCTCACGTGAGGCTCTGGCTTGCTTTCATGACCAAACACAAGGTCACACTTGTTGCAGGGGCTTTGCAGCCTGCAGACATTTCCATGTCCTCAAATATGATGAGAGAGGGTTGACAGAGTGGAGGAGGGAGGAGGGAGGAGGGAGCCGGGGAAAATGGAGGCCATTTGGGACAGTTTATTTGCTACTCCATCATCAGAAATGGCCGTGCGCGATTGATGAAGTTGTCCTACCATAACTGAGCCAATGTCACATTCACATTCCAATTACACCAGCATCAGCAGGACGACGAGTCCTGATAATTAACGCCGGCAATTCAGCGGCTTCACACCCTCATGTGGATTTACCCTTTTCCTCAGCCTCTGTGAATATTATTCTTAATGGGCCTAATTTCAACCGGAGATCATTTGAATTTCGTAAGAGCTGCGATTAATTCAGAGTATTTAGTAAGATTAGCTTGTTCGATTTCATTCTGGAGCCTTGATTTCCACAAAGATTTCCGCCATAGCAACAGTTTCTTCTTCATGTCACTAGAACTACGGATCCGATGACGGCCACACTGCCCCCCGAGGTTTCCAGTGGAACTGCTCCGTTTGGTGCGTATCCGTAAGCTTTTTGAAAATGTGCAGAAACACGGATGAAGTGACCAAAGTGTACAGACAGACATAAATGAGCCTTATGAGAACCCAAATGACGAACAGGGATTATGTTTGCTTGTATGTCAGTTACAGAAATGTAACTCTGAAAAGCTGCGCATGAATACGGGTGATGCAAAGTGAAATTGCCCTTCTTAAAAAGTACTTAAACACTTTCATCTGATTGTGGAACAGAAAGAATGCACACAAAACGTGCACAGATTTGCAGCTCACAATAAAAGAATCTTTCCTCCGTTTTTTTGCACTGTTACCGGCTGAAGCTGAAAGAAACCCAATTAACCCGAGTTAGAGACAGAGCAACACTTCCAGCAATACCCTTCACAGCACTCGGGAGATCACCCTCTACCATTAAAGTGAATGCACTCACATGCACCACATTTTTCTAATTAAAACCTCTGGGAGAGACTCTGGGCTTCAGGAGGCGTATGAACGTTAGAGAAGAGACAAAGGGCTCACAGGGTCGGGGCCCTGCGTGGTGACAAACAATGTGCACCGAGGAGGAGAAACGTGTCCGACACAACCTCCAACGCCACGACTAACAAACATCTCAGTTTTCTGGAAGAATGGTGTGACTACACATAATTCACATTGAAATATTGTTAAGAAAACTCACTTAAGTCACTTCAAACACTGCATCATTTATGCTGCCCACACACACACACACACACACACGCACACGCACACGCACACACACGCACACACGCACACGCACACACACACGCGCACACACACACACATACACACACAAGAGCATTTGTCGAATTAAGCAAAACCTGAGCGATTGATTTCTCCTAATGAAGGTAAATGAAACAGAATTAATTAAAGAGGATTAATGGACAAACATTTCCTCTCGAGCTGTTAACGACCCACGGGGCAGATGACAAGCTCTGGTCATTTTTGTCACTGCGGCACAACAGTGGCAAACATTTCTGTGGAAGAGAGAAACTAAGACTCAGGGCTGGTCTTTTACAGCACGATGTTCACAAAGGAGTACTTTCTACTGTTTGCATCTCATCTGAATAAATGAAAGTCTTAGTTTTGCATCATGAGTAGATTGAGGGTGTAATACTTGTAAAAAATGCACAGCACAAGGCCATATAAGCCATCAGGAAAAAAAAAAAAAAAAAAGAAGAAAATCGCTGTATTTGCCACTAACTCCACTCAAAATGTTAATGCAAGTGTCTGGTAACATGGATGCCTCCAGTGAAACGACCATGTGTTTTCGCTACCTTTCGCTAGTCTTGTGTCAAGTTTTCCAATTTACAAATGACAAAATGAAGAATATAAAATCAGTTCCTGGGCGCACTCACACTCGGCACAGTCGCTTCGTACTGTCCCGAAGCACAACTGTCTCCCCTCCCCGGTCCCCCGCTGGCCTCGCATTACTCTGAGCTCGCTTACATCATCACCAAACGTCCTTGATCACAGAAAACGCACACGGGGGAATCGGACTTCCAACAGCGCAGAACATGACTGCAACTTCACTGAGTCTGTGGCTTATTTGGAGTTATTTTGTTCTAATACGGCCGTCTCACATTTATCCATTATACTGGACATCCATTGTGTCTTATGGACGGCTTAGATGTAGTGCGGTTGAAGTAAAGTGCTGCTCAAAACAGACTAGAATGATCAAAATAAAATACATTTCGCGTAAATCAAACACTACATGGGCGCATTGAGATGTGCAGTAAAGTCAATGAGCCTGAACAATTTAATGACCAACGCAGAAACAAAGAACTGTAAATATTTTACGCGATGTGGCAGGACACACATAATGTGACATAATATCTACTGTTATAATTCAAGGTTCGTCCTCCAACGGCATGTGGTCACTGGTGTAAATTCAGTAAATTTAAACTTCTTAATAGAGTAGCTGAAGTCTTCTGAGAGCCAAAGAACCTTGTTGGCGGTCTCCGTAAGTCTAATATCCAACCGGGTTTTCTCCACAAGGCAGGAGCCTTTGATTGGCTTTTGTTAGTGGTTCACATCCAGCACACAGATCAATGTTTATTGTAGCAGCAGCAGCAGCAGCTTTAAAGCCGAGTTGTGTCCAAACAAGCACAGCAGCGAGATTCCCGGATCACTTTATAAAGCTGTCGAACTCCACATTTGTTACAGCCACGCTTTGAAATAACATTTGGCTCGCTGACATCAAAAAGTTGTGAGACTCACAAAAAGTCAGACAAAGCCAAAGTTGATAAAATAGCAATTATAGGAGCCCCGTTTTAATGCACATTTCATCAGCCACCGCATCAGCTTATTATGAGAAGTTGTGGATGTGTTCGAACAGCAAAGCTTCTCAAACACAGCAGAGCTCTCAATGAAATTACCTGTCAACAAAAATGTGTGACGAGCTTTAGATGTGCAATATATATTTGAATATATAAACCCCAATCTGTTCGAAAGGTCATACACAAGGTGTGAATGGTACTGTTCACACCTTGGCTCACGTGGGGCCAGCAACTCACATGATGACCGGGGAGAGTGACAACCCAACTGATGGTGGGTGGATGTGTGACACACAGATTGGGGGCGGGGCTTTGTACCCTTTGCCCACTACCCTGAGTGTGAAGGGTCCTCCACAAGGTTAAATACTGGGGACTCTACCAGAAACTTAGAACTGAAGAAGCGTCTTGGATGAGAGGTGAAACGTCTTTAAGGAATTACAAGAAGTCCAGCTCACTTCAGCTGAAACAACAAGACTACCGTGACCTGGATGACTGGCAATCTCTGCAGACATAAGAATAAGGTCAATTAAACAATTTAAACTTTATCTAAACCATATATTTATACAGTATTCACTGTATGAATTTCTTTCTTTGAATACATTTCATGCAAAAACATAAAAAAGAACCCACTGGTCCTTGTGATTTAAAATTTTTCTTGAGCCAAACAGAATGGCCAACACAAAAAAATGAATAAATGAATGAAAATGAATGTGATTTAGTGACCAGTGTTAGCGATAACATCAATATATTACTTTTTGACAGTAACAGAGTAATTACCTGGTACATAGTGGGTTTGGGGATTAGAGCCTGACTGATGCTGAAGAAAATCTGGATGTATTTCACACTTACTCTGTCTACAATGTCCCCAAGTTCGAGTGTCAGCAGGCTCTCGTCGTGTGCGGGAGGGCTAACGGGTTTGTGGATGGAGCCTACAACAAGACAAAACGGGAATGTAATGCTTTCAGAGACACAACTGCAGTTAAAAAACAGGAGCCCATGATTGCTAATATTCATGATCGCATTTACAAAAAAAAGCCAATCCCAAAGTAATTTATAAAACTGCCGTTCAGAGCCATTGGACTAGTTCTTTCCCTCTTTGATTCTGATTTTATGCAAAGTTAAGATACAGTAGTTTACTAATTCGCCGCCTTAAACTTTTACTTTAACTTACTATTACAACCAAGAAACCCATTTTGTCAGCAAATTTGTTTTATAAACACAAGACAAGACATGAAGTTTGTTCAAAGTCCTGTATTATAAAACAGAATAATAACCGTGTGAAATTATAAAGGAAAAGTTCCTGAGGTGATGGCACCGTAACATCATTTTCTATCAGTCCTTTCTACTTAATTGCTGTACTTTTTCCTTTTTGACTTCAGTTCAGGCCTTGTTAATACTCTCCCTCATTGTCTGAAATCTTCGAGTTATTAGCCCGCTGTGGAATTGCTATCGTCAACTGCTCTGTCAAATGTCCCCATGTCAGAGCGCACCAAATTATAGCGAAGAAGGAAAGAGAACATGTGGGAGAGGAAGCAGACGGGGATATGAGCCGCATTTCACTGGGAATTAAGTGGCTCAGGACAGTATAGAGATCAGCTGTCTCACTTGGCAGGTGGCTCGCAGGCGCCTTCAGTTTGTCCCAAAACACCCAAAACACGGGACTCTCCTCTCGCGCTTGTTGCCTTTCCATAAATTTGCAATTCAATTGTGTATGCCGATTTTGACAGCGGCGCTAAGACAGCTGTAATTTCAGCAGCCGTTATTTATTTGTTCTCATTCTTGTGATTTAATGGTGGGACCAGAGGGTAATTAGGCTGAGTCAGCCCCGAGTCATGCCGGCAGAGATCAGGCCTATTGATTTACATTAGATAACCATCTTTAAGAGAGAGGGGAAGGCGGTAGAGTGGTTTGTGTCCTCTGATATTCCCTCTCTGCTGTCAGCAAGAGCAACACATCTTTATCGGTGCGTCAT